>PVJS01048905.1:0-14872 GCA_004027185.1 Glis glis
GGAGAGAGAGAGAGGGAGGAAGGGAGAGAGAGAGAGAGAGAGAGAGAGAGAGAGAGAGATTGACAGAGACAGAGACAGGGAGAGAGCGAAAGCTGAGGCTGGCTGCGAACCCGGATCCTCCGGTCTCTGCCTCCCAAAGTACTGGGATTACAAGCGTGCGCCACCACGCCCGGCCTGGTTCTACTTTCAAAGGATACCTCAAACCTGACCATTCTTCAGTCCTTCACAATCTTTAGCCTGATATGTATCAACATTCTAATGAACTGGTTTCTCTGCTTTCCATCCATTCACTATAGAACAGCCAAATCGATCCTTCTAGAATAACACTCTCTGCATTGATGAAAAAACCAAAAGACCTCTCTGCCTTGATGAAAATGGTCTACATTTCTGCTGTCCAATTTAGTCACCATGAATCACATTTGGCTATCAAGAACTTGAAATGTGGCTGAAGTGACCAAGGAACTAAGTATTAAATGTTACTAAATTTTAGCTAGTTTATATTTAAGTAGCCACATGTGGCTAATGACCATCATATTGGTTAGCACAGTTGTAAAGTGTCAGTACTTTAGAACCTCGTTCTCCTACTCGATACTGTCTGCTGCTTTTTCATCTTGGAACAAAATCCATATTCCTTAACATATCCCTATGTAGGCTGGCCCTTGCCTATTTCTGTGACCTTTTCTACTGTCTCCCCACCATTTCACTCAGACCATACAGGTCCTCTTCCTCTTTTTGGAACACCCAAGCTCATTCTAATCTCAGGGCCTCTCTATTTGCTATTCCTTCTGCCTGTAACACTCTTCCTCAAGATTTCTATGTGGGTTGGCCCACACTGGGAAGGGGATGGAAGAGAGGGAGTGGGAAAGAGAAGTGTTATCACACCAAATATTTTCACTTGTCTCAGTCAAAGAGAAAAGTCCTCTAATTCTAGCTGCAAGGAGAAAGACACAAATGAATGGAGGGGTTGGAACATTAGAGAAAAGGGAAACTTGCCTCCCTGGAGTTGGGTAGGAGAGAAACTCTTATTGCAGGAAAAGATGAGCTTTGGAAAGGAGACAAGAGTAAGTGCTGAGGAGAGAGCGTCTGAGGTGAGAGCACCTACCAGCCTTCTCTTTGATCTGGTGGACTTTGAGGAATGCTCTCTGACTAGCACCTGCCATCCCACTCCCAACTAGCTGGGCAGGTGTGTTGCTTTCCTATGATTCCTATCTCTAGGCTTTTCCCCACCACTCACGTTGACATAACACTGTATTGCTATCTTCCTCCATTGCTTGTGACTCTTCTTCTTCCATACGTGAGATAATGTCAGGTTTGGAGAATTGATAGCCTGTAGAAGAAGGAAAATTGGTAACTTGGGTTTCAGTAATTCCCAATCCTGGATCCCAAAGACTTTGAGGTAACAAAGAAGGTGCAAAGTCTCACAGAAGTAAAATGAAGGCTGCTTCCAAGCCCACAGAACAATGGTTCTCAATGACTTCGCCCCACAGTGTTCAAAGGGTAATGTATGGAGATAAATTCTGTTGTCCCAACTGTGGGAAAGAAGGGGATGCTCCTGGAATCCAGTGGGTGGAGGCAGGGATGCTGCTCAACATCCTGCAAGGCACTGATAGCTCACTCAACAAAGAATTATCTGGCCCTACATGTCAATAGTGCCAAGGTCGAAAACTCTACTATTGAGTAAAAAATGAAAGGGAAGACTGAGGATAGTGTACTGAAGAGCTCTATACTTCAGAATGAGGAATCTGATGTAGCCACTCAGAAACTGAACATTACCATTCTCTTTCCTCTGTGATAACCTCTCTTCCACTTTTATCTTCACTTCCCACTGCCTTAGTTCTCATTTCCCAAACTTCTATCATTTGCATACTACCATATCATTTACTTGTTTATTGTCTGTCTCTCACCATTCAAACATAACATACATGAGAACAGGAATTCTCATCCTACTTTGTAACCTTAATGCTTATACCAGACCCGGCACAGCATGACTTCACTGACAAATCAATGAATGACCCTCATATTTTTGGCTATATCTAGGTGCCATTTATAATAGTATTTAGTATTTATTTAATATTTCCATTTAATCACCTTTCTTTTTAACTTAAATAGGTTATATGGAAGTTTTAAATCAACCCTATAAATGGAAACCAATGTCACTTGCAAAAACAAAAACAAAACCTAACAAGGAAATACAGAAGGAAATACACTGAGTGCTGTGTGCACGTATGTTTGTGCACACTTTAAACCTATGATGTATAATTACAATGCACTAATAACAGTATAAAAAAGCTATAACAATAGATACATCAGAAACTAGGTTTATTGAGTATTAACTAGCTTTTGTTGCCTAAGTAAGGCCCAGGCCTTAAGTCTTTCCTCTTTGCTAAAATGGAAGATCATAAGATGCAGAGACATGATAACACCAAACTGACACTTTCTACCTTACAGAATCAGAAAGTTTGGAAGAAAATTAGAAAAGGAGCATCTTTCAGGCAGCACATCAGGGCAGATTTTATAGTCAGGATACTTGGCTCAAATTCTAGCTTTAGACAAGTAATTTAACTTTTTCATGACTCAGTTTCTTCATAAGACTGCATTAAGTATACCTCCCCCTCATAGGACTAGTATGAGGATTAAAGGAGTCAAAAAATGTAAAATGCCTACCTGGTACCTGATACATATTAAGTGCTCAGTAAATGTTAGCTACCAGATGATTAACAGTGAATATGATACTAACTGACTAGGTGGAAACTCAGTGACATGGAAAATCACCATTATTGACAAGGAAACACAAAGGAGTTGAGAACCACTGACCTAGTGGGCAGAAATCAAGTTCAATGGAGAGCATACTTACCTACAGAGACCAGGTTCCAGTAATTCTCCAGCATAACCTCCCGGTAGAGGTTCCTCTGAGCAACAGTAAGGTAGCTTAACTCCTCCGGACTGAAGTCTACAGCCACATCGTTGAAGGAAACCAACTCCTAAAACACCAGAAATACTCCTAAGTGACTAAAGTCCAGGAATTATTCCAGGAAGTGGGGAAGAGCCTAATGAGAGAGGACTAAACATGAAGCCACTTGGATTGGCAGAAAGCTTTCAAGTGTTCTAATCCAGAGGCCACCTGGACCTTGCTTTGTCTTGTAGTCTGAGAGAAGTGAAAACATTTCTGAGACGGTTCCTACTGCTAACGCCTACAGATTTAGGTTGGAGGGAAATAGATCCCTTTAAGACATTTTGTAAGGAAAGAAAGCAAGAATGAAAGTATTTAAAAGCTCAGCAGTATATCTCAGTGTCAGGAATCAGAATGATGGGTTTAAGTGCTGCCTCTGATTCTTAAAAAGTTTCTGAGTTTGAGTAAGTAAAGCCTCAGTGTCTCATCTGTAAAATTCATAAATATGATAAATATGAAGATATATCAAATCTTATTTGTAAATGTGAAAATCCAAATCAAAATGACAAAGTACAATACTCATTTAGTTAATAAAAATTAAGTCTGACAATACCAAGTATTATATAAACATGGAGTCATGGGATCTTTTAAGATGCTAAGGGAAATGTAAAGTGGTAAACCACTTTGAACTCAAAAATTCTATTCCTAAGTATATTTGTTTGTGGGTATTTGGAGATATGCAGGGGCAGGTTTATAACATCAAAAATCTGAAAACAACCCAGACATTCATTTATAATAGATGCATATAGTATAGTCATAGAATGGAATAATATTCCATAAGTACAAGCAAATTAACTACAATTAAAACCATCTTGAGAGTCTAAGGATAATTTAAAAGGCAGATACTTGAAGAGTACATAGACTATGATACCAATTTTATTAATATAC
Source organism: Glis glis (assembly GCA_004027185.1). Taxonomy (NCBI): domain Eukaryota; kingdom Metazoa; phylum Chordata; class Mammalia; order Rodentia; family Gliridae; genus Glis; species Glis glis. Next base: position 3,839 of record PVJS01048905.1, read on the forward strand.
ATCTTTTGTGTTTTAATGGAAACTTTCTAAAACTTATTATGCAGATCAATGAATACTGGACTCAACTGGAGGTCATGTGCTGGCTGCCCAACTCCTACAGAAGGGTTTATTTGTGTAAGCTGGGGTTTTAAATTCTATTTTAAGAATCATATTAACTGCCAATACAAAAAATTATGAGATTTCATATTAACTGTTTTTTTTGGCTTTTCTTCAAAAAATCAGAAGATCTAGAGAGCTGGGGCCACATTCTCATATGCCACCATCAGCAGAAACTGAGTCACAGCTGCCCCGCTATATGAGCCAGGCAGTTTGTCATAATCCACCCAGACCAATTCCTTATTTTTTTATTTTTAAAAAATTTTTTGAGCCAGGCGTGGTGGCGCACGCTTGTAATCCCGGTACTTGGGAGGCTGAGACCGGAGGATCCCAGTTTGCAGCCAGCCTCAGCTACTTAGTGAGGCCCTCCACAACTTAGTGAGACCCTGTTTCAGAATAAAGAGTAAAAAATAGGGCTGGGGGTATAACATGCTTGGAGGTAGAATGCCTCTGAGTTCAATCCCCAGTACCAAGACTACCTGTGTTCATATCCTAGCCATACCACTTCACAGCCATGTGACTTTCAATAAGTTAATAAATCTTTCTGAGTCCTTTATCTCACACATGAAAATGGCTGTAATAGCTCAAATTACATGAGACTTGTTCTGAATAAAGTGGAATATTAAAAAACAATTAAAGAGAAATCAGGAAGGTAAGATCCGCATATTTGAGAATCAAGTCAAAAAAAAGCCTGCCTCACCTGGGAACCAGTAGATGGTAGATTGCCTAACATCTCTGTATTCTTCTTTTGCTGTTTTTTGGTATTTGACTTTTCTTCAAGGACAGAGTTCTGTACAGAGAAACCTAGAAGAGAGGAATAACCATGGGAATGAGTCCTGCCTGGCAGTACCCACAGACACAGAGTGGCCTATCTCCCTCACTCCACCCCATCCTGCCATAGGAGACAGCAGTAGTCCTGGGCTTTTTATGGTAAAAAACACAGAAATAACTTCTCTACTCAATAAAGTAAATTTCAAAAGAGAGCTCCAGTCATTTCTGTCTTAGTTCTGAACCCTTCAGGGGTCCCCACTGCCTTCCAAATAACGTGAAAATTTTCTCTGTAAAATTTTCTTGTGTCACTGTTCAATTAAAGTTGCCAGAAAACCTCAGTTTCTCAACTGTAAAACATAAATAACAATACCTATGTCTGTAAGAACTCTTGTGAGTATTAAATGTTACAAATGTAAGGCACACAATAGGTCATTTTTTTTTAAAACAGCCCTTATTGAGCCTATCTGAGCTAGAAGATAACCTCCACCTTCCCTCCAGAAGTGTTACTCTTGAATACCTTCTTTACCTGTAGTCTTTTTCAAGTGCACCTTTCATTTATCTGATGTTTCCTTCTCATACCTGAGGCACCTCTTTCTTTCCCTCTAAACTTCAGTTTCCACAGTCCATTCCTTTAACCAAGTTTTTAACCTCTGGGACAATACCCACTATGTCCACTTGAGGCAGTGTAACACTGTGATTAAGAGTACAGACAAGGGAGCTGATGAGAGCTCCCAGCCTAGGTCTGAATCCTGACTGCCAATTAAGAATTGTGGAATCATCAGCAAATTACTCAACTTTGTGCAGCCGTCTCCTGCTATACAAAACAAGGTTAGTATACCTATTTCCAAAGTTGTTAATAGGAGCAAATGAATTAATACACAAAACCACTTACAATAATAAATTTTAAGTGTTCAACATGTTCGCTGTATCTTTAAAATTCTTTGAAGGAATGCAGGTATACAGAACTGGATAAACCACAATCCTTTGTTCATGATATGGTACCAGCATTGAGCCATGCATGGTCCTATTAAAATAAACTTGTTCATTACTTTTTTTTTTTTTTGCGGTACCGGGGATTGAACGCAGGGGCGTTCTACCTCCGCGCTACACCCCCGGCCCTATTTTTTATACTTTATTTTGAAACCGGGTCTCACGAAGTTGTGGAAGCCTCACTAACTAGAGAGAGAGAGAGAGAGAGAGAGAGACAGAGAGAGAGCTGAGGCTGGCCGCGAACCCGGATCCTCCGGTCTCCGCCTCCCAAAGTACTGGGATTACAAGCGTGCGCCACCACGCCCGGCCATTACATTTTAAAGTATAATTAAGGACTAGGAATTTACAATCCAACTCCAAAACTAGGACATTTCCAATAGCTCTACCCATATGCTTCTTTCCTGTCTGCTCCAGTCTTCTTTCCAAAGATAGCTACAATATTAAATTTGTATTTATTGTTCCCTTGCCATATATATATATATATATGTATGTATATGTATGTGTGTATATATATGTATTATACATATATGTATATGTATGTGTATATATATGTATATACACCAAATAAATACAAATACACATACTTGTATTTATTGTTCCCATATAGAGTAGAGACCAAGCAAGGAAACTACACATGCACGCACCCTCGCACGCACGCGCACACACACACACACACACATTCTGGACAATGTTTTTAGTATTATTTTTATTCAAAATATTTTGAGGACTGAGTGGCCCTCTTTTCTCATTCTTGAAATGCCCTCCTTAGTGCTCGCTTTGGCAGCACATATATTAAAATTGAAATGCCCTCCTTAATTCCAATCTAATAACTTCAGTTTCCAAGAGACCAATAAATTTTGGCAGAAGTTGAACTTCCAGGCCTTTTATCTCCCACATTTTATGCCCCCTTGCATCTAAAATTTAACCATTCATTTAAAATATATCATCCTGGTCCTTGAATGAAAGAACTAAATAAAGATAATGTTCCCCAAATTTACACTTAATAAATTAATCTCATGGGTAATCCTAGATTTTTTTCTTGTAATGTGTGTTTTGTTTTGATACTAAAGTTTAGTCTGGGTAAAAAAAATGTGGGGGAAGGGGACAAAACTAGTACTCTCAAAGAAATAATATTAAAACAAAAAACAAAACTCCAAATTTCTTCTACCTCACATGAGATTAGGCAGATTAAATGTGTAAAATACATTATTTCATTCAATAAATTTTTATTCAGCTCCTAGTACATACTAGGCATGTAGCAAACATTCAATAAACAGAAACAGCCAGTGCTTCCTCTGTCTCACCTTTCTCCCCACATGCATGGATCAGGTTTGCCACTAGGGTGCCTGCCTCTCTGCTGCTCTTGGGATGTTTCGACCTCACCCATGTCTGAACATTCTTTGGCAGGGTGCTCAAAAACTGCTCCAACACCAGTTGTTCTATCATCTGCTCCTTGGTGTGGGTCTCTGGCTGAAGCCATTGCCGGCAAAGCTCCTGGATTTGGTTCACGACTTGCTGAGGCCCAGTCACTGGCAAATACTGAAAATGCCTAGGCTTTTGATGAGAAACTTTCAGAGCCCCTGGGTTTCTTATGGGGATGGTTTCTGGATTCTCCTCTTGATCACATTGATGAAAGATGTGGAGATTCTCCAAGATATTCAAAAGTTCTGTCATGTGCGACATTTTCAGAGCTTGGAAATTTTCAGAGCTAGGATGGAGGTACTCTCAAAGACAGTCTTCTCCAGAACTCACTGTTGTAGAAGATGGTAGGCAGAATTCTATCAGGAGAAGGATACGAAGACCTCAGGGTCTGCGGATATTACATACAGAGACTTACAAATGACCTGCACAGTTAGGATTGGACAGTGGGGTGAAGGTGATCTGAAGCAAAGGGAGTTAGCTAATTTCACACAAACACCTAAATACACATTCATAGAGATTTGTGCATGCACAGACACAGATGCTACCTCAGCCCTATTCCCAAGTCTGGAAAATCTACAGGCAGGCTAGAAGAATATCCGAAATGGTACTGAAGGGAAAAGAGACTTCAACCCAAGCCACAATGAACTAACTTAATTTGATAAACCATAGAAATGAGCATTTTCATTTCAAAAACACAAATGAGTTAAAACAACTGTACTATACACAATAAGGAAAGATATTTACAACGTATATATATCTTACAAAAAACTGGATTCATATATAAAAATACATAAAATACAAATCAGTAAGAGAAAGACAAAAGAACAACAAAAAGGTTAAAATATTTAAACTGGTATCATACAAAAGAACATAGGTAGCCGGGCATGGTGGTGCACGCTTATACTCCCAGTATTTGGGAGGCTAAAACAGAAGGATCGCAGGTTCGCGGCCAGCCTCAGCAACTTGTGAGGCCCTGTTTCAAAATAAAGAATAAAACAGGGCTCGGGATGTAGCTTGGAGATAGAATGCCCCTGGGTTCAATCCCAAGTACCACAAAAACAAACAAAAAAAGAAGATAGCTAAATGGCCAATTAACATAAAATGGGATTCAACTTCATTAGTTATCAGAAATACACAATTAAGCGGGGCATGGTGGCGCACGCTTGTAATCCCAGTACTTGGGAGGCTGAGACCGGAGTATCTGGGCTTGTGGCCAGCTTTAGCTACTTAGTGAGGCCTTCCGCAACTTAGTGAGACCCTGTTTCAAAATAAATAAAAAATAGGGCCGGGGGTGTAGCTCGGAGGTAAAAAGCCGTTGGGTTCAATCCCCAGTACTGAAAAAAAAAAAAAATATATATATATATATATTTTACACAATGAGATATCACTACATATCTTCCAGAATCTCCAAAATGAAAAAAGGCAGAGGGAGAGATGGGCCGCGGCAGGGAGGCCGCGCAGCGTCCTCAGCGCCAGGCTGGGGTCGGCGGCCTCAGGCTTCAGGCCGCCCCGCCCCACAGGCCACTCCTCCGAGGCACCTCGCAGCGGCTTCCCCAGCAAAGTGGCCCCACGCCGGCCTGTGCTCACCGCCTGCCGCCCTCGCGACCCCTCAGCCCGGACTCCTGGGGCTCCCACGCGCCAAAGCTTCGTTCCCTGCCCCGCGCTCACCTCGTCACCGCCGCCCTCGTCTGCCTGGCGGTCGCGCGCCCACTCTGTGCGCATGCGCCCGGCGGCCCGCGCATGCGCACTGTGCAGCGGCCGACCCCACGAGTGGGACCGAGGAGGCCCCGCCCACCACATACACGAAGGCAGCGGCAGGCTCGGATCGCCACCGGCTTTCTGGCAGAGATTGTGGACACAGGGAACCAGGGAGCCTGAGTAAAGCCCTTGCCCCACACGCTTTTAGTCACTCACGCTCAGTGGACCTAAAAATCACCCATTTCGGAGGGCACACAGCTGGGCGGCATGTTGTGAGCCTCCCATAAGCTCTGTGTGGATGAACCTCCTCTGACCTGTGGGTCGTGATGGTGATGGTGGCCTGGGAGCCCTTTGTGGAAGCCACCCATGCTTCACTTGGGCCTGCCCCTGTGGGTGACCCTGAGGGTGACCTTTTGACATACTGACTCAAATCTCCACCCTCAGGTCATGCTAACACTGCCATTTTCTGAACACGCATCCTGCCAATGTTATGGTTTGGGATGATGTAGCCGTGGGTTCTTGTTCTTGGCTAATTTAGAAAAAAAAGCCAGAACTGCTGCAAGCTTAAGCCAGGTTTTATTATTGGGGCGGGGGGACAGAGCAATAAAAGCACCACTTCAGAGAGAGAGAGACCCAATGGAGTGTCTCGACAGTGAGACACTGATGCCTTAAAAAATGCACTCTTTTATAGGAATTTATTATCTTGTCCCTCCTATCCTGTCTTCTTTTCCCATCAAAAGCAGGTGCTGGCCCGCCAGTTTTCTTTGCTGTGTAAGCCTTTTTTGCTAGCCCTCTTTGTTCATCTTCACGAGGACAGACAGGTCTGACACTGCTTATCAAAATGTGTCACTTAGCAAGGTCAGGGGGCTGAATGGTAGAAGCCCGCATTGTTTTGTTCATTTTTACTCTTAAAATTTAAAGCCTGTACTGTCCATCTGTGTCCTTGGTAAGTCTCAGCATTCCCTTATCTTTATCTACTAGCAGTTACTTACTATGTTGAAAGCCTGTATTGTAATAAGGAAAAGAATGGCACAGGAATATTGCCTTTTAAAGTATAGAGGCTTTAAGACTTTAACTATTTTGTGTTATTAGTAAGTACTACTGGGTCAATGCAGCTTGCTTTTTCATCTTTTAACTTAGTCTAAATGTTTGTGAAAGTCTGCGGAATTCTTTCCTCCTAAGGGCAAGTTTCTTAATTCTCCGCATTCAGTGTTCTGCATCCTATCTTTGGTTACTATGATATTCTGGCCCCAGCTAACAGCCAATTTTTAGCTGAACAAGGTCAACCTTAGCCGGAGCTTTAGGCTGACAGCCTAGAGACAGAGCAAGGATTTTATTGTTTTGCATAAGTATAGTTTATTCTTATTAGCAATTAATACTACCCTTATTAGCAGTCAATACCGGCTCAATCCCCATCACCAAGAGCCATTAAGTTTGGTTACACATGTGCCGACCACTCATTACTTCACCTCCAGTCACCTTTCCCAATGCCTTAAATTACTCTGCTGCTTTATTCCATAAACACTTCTAAACTCTCTTCTAAACTCTTTTCTAAATTAATGGGAGGTGGATTTGACACTTGGTCTCCCCATTCTTTATGCTTGGCCACCTCATGAGTAAAGGCTTTCTCTTTTGGAAAACTGATTATTAAATGATTACATATTGCACAATGGGGAAAAAATGGACCTGGTTTGAAAACATAGAGAACATGTATAATCTATTGATGATGTAAATCCATCAGAAGTGAGAAGGCATTTTATGATGTAAGGGTACATTATCAACTGCAGCACAGGCGTGTTGGTCTGAGCCATATGCTGACATGTCCAAACTAGTTGTTTGAGTTCCTGAATTTGTTTTATGCCTCATGCTCTATACACATACATATATGAGCATATGTTTATGTATGTGTATACATGTGTTGCACATGTTCTGCCATACATATGTATACATATATGCTGTGCATATGTATACATATGTGTTGTGCATATGTATATGTGTGTACTTATACAGACACATATATATACATTTGTGTGATTGTACACATATACATATAATTTATTTATTCTTTGTTCATGGCACTAGGGATTGGACCCAAGGGCATTCTACCTCTGAGGCATACCCTCAGCCTTTTTATTTTTTATTTGAAATGGGCTTGCTAAGTTGCCTAGGCTTGCCTTGAACTTCCCATCCTCTTATCTCAGCCTGTCAAACACTGGGATTGCAGGGATGTACCACTTTGCCTGGTTTATAATTTATGATACAATATATACTCTGTATTTATATATAATATGAAATATAAATAGAAAATATTTAAATGTTTAAAAGCAAGATGATCTATAATATGAAACATACATTTATATAGTATAACATGATATATTATGCAATTCTAACTGAAGTGGCATGAAATCTCAGTATAGTCTTGATTTGCATTTCCCTGGTTGCTAAAGATGTTGAACATTTTTTCATATTTTTTTGTGGCCATTTGTATTTCTTATTTTTTTTATGGTACTGGGAATTGAACCCCAGGGCATTCTACCTCTGAGCTACACCCCCAGCCCGTTTTATTTTTTGTTTTGAAACAAGGTCTCACTAAGTTGCTAAGGTTCTCACTAAGTCCTTGAGGCTGTTCGAGAACCTGTGATCCTCCTGTCTTGGCTTTCCAGGTACTACAAGTATAGGCATGTGCCACTATGCCTGGTTCTACTTCTTTTGATAAGTGTCTGTTTAATTCATTTGCCCACTTATTTATTGGTTTTTTTTGGTGTTTTTTTTAATATTCTGGATATTAATCCTCTGTTAGAAGAGTAGCTGGCAAAGATTTTTCTTCTATAGGCGCTCTCTTAACACTCTTGATTTTTCCCTTTGACATGTAGGAGTTTTTTAATTTGATGACTTCCCATTTATTGATTCTTGATTTTATTTCCTGAACTTTAGGGGTTTTATTGAGGAAGTTGCTTCTTTTGCCTATATGTTGAAGAGTTGGTCCTATGTTGAAGAGTTTCTTCTTGTAATTGTAGTTTCTGACCTAATTTCTAGATCTTGATCTACTTTGAATTACCTTTTGTGCAGGGTCAGAGATAGGGATCTAGTTTCATTCTTCTACATACGTATATACAGTTGTCCAAGCACCATTTGTTTAAAAGGCAGTCTTTTTTCTAATGTATGTTTTAAACACATTTTTCAAGAATCAGATGATGGTGTCTATGTGGATTTGTATTCTATTAGTCTACATTGTCTTTTTTTTTATATTTAAAATTAGAGTTTGATAATACTATTTTATTTTAAAAGTAATACATGGAACATGATGTTTAAAATCAAATGGTAAAAAGGAGTATCAATTAATAAGCAAAAGTCTTCCATAAATCTCTAGATATAATCCTTAAAAATAATCTTTATATTTTTATTGGTGCATTATAATTATACATCATAATAAGGTTCAGAGTGATAGAAACATACATGTATGCAGCACTTGGTCTGTTTTCCTCCAGATCCCACCCTGCTCCCTCCCTTTCCCATACATAATATTGAAATGGGCATTGATTAAATCACAGTTCAAATAATCATCTTTGTTTCATTTTTAGTGTTTCTGGTAGTCTCTTCCATACCTCCAATATCAATATCAATTTCAAAGCATATTTACTAGCTGCTTCAATAAAACATTAAGAAATTAGTCTGCCATTATCCCAACTCTCTCCTCTCCAAATTTGCTGCTTACATTTTTATTGATTTATTATAATTACTCACATATTATAAACTAAATATTTATTTAGTTTAGATATTGTCCCAAGACAATATCTCATTTGATACTACTTGAAATTGTCCAACAGCTATAATCTGATGTTTCCCTTGCTTCCAACTATCTCTCTAGCTTCCATATATAAGAGAAAAGATACATCTACTAGTTTTTTGAAACTGGTTGTACTTGCTTAGTATGATATTCTCAAGTTCCATCCATTTTCTTGCAAAAGGCGTGATTTAGTTCTTTTCTGTGGCTAAGAAAAATTCCATTGTGTGTATATGCCAAAGTTTTGTGATCCATTCATCTGTTGATGGATACCTAGGCTGGTTCCATAATTTGACTATTGTAAATTGTGCTGCTATGAACATGGATATGCAAGTATTATAATATTCTGATTTCATTTCCTTTGGGAAGATGAACATTTGATTATAATGTGGTGTGGGGATGATCTTTGGTCCTGTCTGATTGGGGATCTGAATGTCTCCTGTACATGAATATCCTCATCTTGACCCAAATTTGGGAAATTTTCTGATGTTATTTCTTTGAAGAAATTCTTAATTCCTTTTGTCTGGGATTCTATGCCTTCTTTGATGCCAATTACTCTTTTATTGGGTCTTTTAATATTATCCCAAATATCTTGAATGTTTTGATCCTGCTGTTGTGTTGTTTTTTTCTAAATTCATGACTTTTCTTTCAATATTGAATGTACTACCTTCTATGACTGAGACCCTATTTTCCACATGGTCTAGTCTAATAGTTATAGCTTTGAAGGAATTGGTTATTGACTCTTTCAGTTCATTCAGGTTTTCTATTACTTCTTTATGAATATAGTTCTTTATAACCTGAATGTTATCCCTGATTTCCTTTTTAAGATTGTTGATCATGTTGAAGATCAAAATTCTAAATTCTCCATCTGGAATCCTCTGTACCTCTGTTTCAGTGAGTTCTGTTGTTATGGGGTTGTGAGGATTAGTTGTATTTTTGGTGGACTTTTTTACCCATATTGTCAGGGATTTTAGAGACCTGAGATGGTGTATGAATTATTTTCTAAGCATCTGCTTCTTATAATTAGGTGTTTAAGCTCAACCCTCATTGTCTCTTTGAATGGGTATATAGTCTGGTGTGACTAGGTTATTTCAGTGTTTGCTTTGGCTGGTTATCTCCTCTAAGCTGCTGTGTGAGTTGGGCAGGGTTTATTGTCTATTCAGGAAGGTGGACTGTCTTAAATTTGGTAGTATTGTTGATACTGGGAGTGCTGTCTAAAGCAGCCACTATTTTCAGGTTTCCCTCCAATTTGTAGAGAGATGTACCTCTTCTCCTAGTACTAGATGTCTAGTGTATGGATGGACTTTGATGGGTTATCCTCCAGTTTGTTCTGTATTTGGCATAACTGGCAGCAGAGTATTTATTTCTTGAAGTCCTATCTTTGGAGTTCAGAGTTTTCACTCCCAGTTGGGCAGTTTTATGTCCAGATGAACACTATTATTTTATAGAATGAGGATTAGGGGGATGACAGTGGAACAGGGGCAATACCAAAGTGAGAAGAATCAGAAGGGGAGAGAAAAATGACTGTGGTGTCCTCAATAGAGAAATAAATGAATAGGAAGATAAGAAAAGAAAGAGATAGAACACAAATAGAAAAAAAAGTGCAGACTCAGCTGGGACCAGACTGCAGACTAACCTATAGATGGACACATCCACGCAGAGGAATGACCCAATTCAGAAAAAGAAACCTTGAACAAAACTAGTACAACATAAACAACTTGGATTAAAAAAGCAACACCAAGATATATGAAAAAATGTTCAACATCATTAGCAATCAGGGAGATGCAAATCAAAACTACTCTAAGATTTCATCTGACCCCAATTAGAACGGCAAGCATTAAGAAGTCAAACAACAACAAATGTTGGTGAGGATGTGGGGAAATTGGGACTCTTCTACACTGTTGGTGGGATTGCAAACTAGTTCAACCACTGTGGAGATCAGTGTGGAGATTCCTCAGAAAACTGGGAATGGATCCACCATATGATCCGGCTATACCACTATTGGGTATCATACCAAAGGGATTGAAACTAGAAAACAACAGTAATATATGCACACCCATGTTCATAGCAGTTCATTCACAGTGGCCAAATTATGGAACCAACCTAGATGTCCATCAACAGATGAATGGATTACAAAATTATGGGAAATACACACAATGGAATTCTACTCAGCAATAAAGAAGAACAAAATAACAGCATTCACAAGAAAATGGAAAGATCTGGAGAACATTATGTTAAGTGAGATTAGCCAATCACAAAAAAAGAAGGGACAT
>PVJS01048906.1:0-14872 GCA_004027185.1 Glis glis
CAACTTCGGATCCTCCAGTCTCCACCTCCCAAAGTACTGGGATTACAAGTGTGTGCCACCACACCCGGCATTTATACTTTATTTTGAAACTGGGTCTCACGAAGTTGCGGAGGGCCTCACTAAGGAGAGAGAGAGAGAGAGAGAGAGAGAGAGAGAGAGAGACAGGGAGAGAGAGAGCAAGAGAGCTGAGGCTGGCCGCGAACCCAGATCCTCCGGTCTCTGCCTCCCAAAGTACTGGGATTACAAGCATGCGCCACCACGCCCTGCTCTGTTGGGGTTCTTGATAGTTTCCTTTGCTGCACAGAAGCTCTTCAGTTTAGTGTAATCCCACATATTGATCCTCTTTTTAATTTCTTGTGCCTTTGGGGTCTTGTTGAGGAAGTTTTTGCCTTTGCCTATGTATGTATTGAAGAGTTGGACCTATACCCTCTTCTAGTAGCTGCAAGGTCTCTGGTCTAATCTCCAGGTCTTTGATCCATCTTGAATTGACTCTTGTGCAGGGTGAGAAAGTGGAGTTTTTTTTTCATTTTTCTGCATTTGGTTAGCCAGTTTTGCCAATGCCATTTGTTAAGGAGGCTATCTTTTTTCCAGTGTATGTTTTTGGCTCCTTTGTAAAAAATCAATTGTCTGTAAGTGTGAGGATTTGTTTCTGAGTCTTCTATTCTGCCTCATTGGTCTATGTGTCTACTTTTGTGCCAATACAATGCTGCTTTTATTACTATAGCTTTGTAGTATAGTTTGAAGTCAGGTATTATGATGCCTCCTGCATGGTTCTTCTTGCTGAGAAATACTTTGGCTATCCTGGGTTTTTTGTTATTCCAAATAAATTTAAGGACTGATTTTTCTATGTCTGTGAAGAATGACCCTGGTAATTTAATGGGTATTGTATTGCATCTGTAGATCACTTTTGGAAGAATGACCATTTTGATGATATTTATTCTGCCTATCCAAGAGCATGGGAGGTCTTTCCATCTTCTAAGATCTTCATCAATTTCTTTTTTCAATGTTTTATAATTTTCCTTGTAGAGGTCTTTTACCTCTTTGGTTAGGTTTATTCCTAAGTATTTTATTGTTTTGGGGGATATAGTAAGTGGAAATGTTTTCTGGATTTCTTTTTCAGTGGATTTATGGTTGGCATATAGAAAAGCTTCTGATTTTTTAAGATTGATTTTGTATCCAGACACTTTGCTGAATTTGTTGATTAGTTCTATAAGCCTTTTGGTTGAGTTTGTTGGGTCTTCTAAATATAATATCATGTCATCTGCAAATAGGGATAGTTTCAGTTCTTCTTTTCCTATTTTCACTCCTTGATTTCCTTCTCTTGCCTTATTGCTCTGGCTAGAGACTCTAGAACTATATTGAAAAGGAGTGGTGATAGTGGACATCCTTGTCTTGTTCCTGTTTTTAAGAGGAACTCCCATAGTTTTTCCCCATTCAATATGATGTTGGCTTTGGGCCTATTGTATATTGCCTTTATGATGTTGAGGTATGTTCCTTCTATTCTGATTCGCTGCAATGTTTTTATCATGAATGGGTGTTGGATTTTGGCAAATGCCTTTTCAGCATCTATTGAGATGATCATGTGATTTTTCTCTTTAGTTCTGTTTATGTGGTGGATTACATGGATTGTTTTTTGTATGTTGAACCAGCCTTGCATCCCTGGGATTAACCTGACGTGGTCATGGTGTATGATTTTCTTGATGTGGTTTTGAATGTGTGTTGCTAGTATTTTGTTTAGAAGTTTTACGTCTAAGTTCATCAACAATATAAACCTGTAGTTTTCCTTTCTTGATCTGTCTTTATTTGGTTTTGGTACTAATGTGATGTTGGCTTCATGGAATGTATTTGGTCTTCTTATAGTTGATTTCTAGTTTCATTCCATTATGGTCTGAAAAGACACAGGGGATTATATCACATTTTTTGAACTTGCTAGTACTCACTTTGTGGCCTATGATATGGTCTATTTTAGAGAAGGTTCCATGAGCAACTGAAAAAAATGTGAATTCAGCTGTAGTTCGGTAGAATATTCTGTATGTGTGTCTACTAGGTCCATTTGGTTTATGGTGTTCCTTAGGTCTGAGGCATCTTTCGTGACCTTTTGTCTTGAAGATCGATCTACTGGTGTAAGAGGGATATTGAAGTCTCCCAATATTATTGTATTAGGATCTATGTGTGACTTAACGTCATGAAGAGTTTCTTTTATGAAAGTGGTTGCACCTATGTTTGGGGCATAAGTGTTGACTATTGTTATATCCTCTTACTGGATTGTTCCTTTTACCAGTAAGAAATGACCTGCTTTGTCTCTTCTGATAAGTTTAGGTTTGAAGTCTAATTTGTCTGATATCATAGTTGCTACTCCTGCTTGTTTTCAAGTTCCATTAGCATGGATTACCTTGCTCCATCCCTTAACCTTTAGTTTGTGTGTATCTTTACTTGTAAGGTGTGTTTCTTGCAGGCAGCAGATAGATGGATTATGATTTTTAATCCAGTTTGCCACCTTATGTCTTTTAATTGGGGATTTGAGGCCATTTATATTCAGTGTGATTATTGAGAGATGATTTTTAATTCCTAACACTTTGAGTTTTAATTTCTGTTTGAGGTAGTGTTTGTTCTTTGCGTAGTTGTTCATTTGATGGAAATCATTGTTTCTCTAATTCTGGCATTTCTTTATTATTTCTTCTTTGTAATTAATCTCTTTGAATGTTTTCTCTAGTGCTGGTTTGGAAGACATAAAGTCTTTCAACTTCTGTTTGTTGTGGAAGGTTTTTATTTCCCTGTCAAATTTGAAAGATATCTTTGCTGGGTAAATAAATCTTGGCTGGAGGTTGTTTTGTTTCAGAGTTTGGAATATATTGCTCCAAGCCCTTCTGGCTTTCATGACTTGGTTTGAAAAGTCGGAAGTGATTCTTATTAGTTTGCCTCTGAATGTCACTTGGTATTTTCCTCTTGTTGCCTTAAATATTCTCTCCTTGGTGTCTACATTAGTCAATTTGATTATCATGTGGCATGGCAAACCTCTTCTCTGATCTTGTCTTTTGGGGGTTCTATATGTTTCCTGTACCTGTGTGTCGACCTCTTTTTCTATGTCTGGAAAATTTTCTAATATTACTTCTCTGAAAAGATTATTGATTCCTTTGGTTTCAGTTTCTATTCCCTCTTCTATCCCTATTGTTCTTAGGTTTGCTCTTTTAAGATTGGCCAAGATTTCTTCAATGTCCAATTCATGCCATTGAATTGTTTTTCTAAATTATATACTATGCATTCATTTTTGGAGAGGCCATCTTCTAAGAGTGGGATTCTGTTTTCCATGTGGTCTAGTCTATTGTTGATAATTTGTATTGATGCCTTCATTCCAATTATTGCATCCTTCAGTTCTTTCAGAGCTTCTTTTTTATTCCTGTTTAGGGTGTCAGATTCTTTGTTTATTTGATCCTTCAATTCTTTCAGGCTCTCTCTGAATTCTTTTTGGAAATCCTGTATCATTTCTACTATTGAAGTTCTGAATTGTCCTTCTGGCAATCTTTGCACTTCTGTGTTGGCGGGCTCTGTTGTTGTGAAGTTGTGGGAACTCATTGTTTCTTTGCTATTCTTCCTTCTCATGATTTCAGGTTTCTTAAGTTTATATTTTTTTGCTTTTGGTAGCTCTCTCTCACTCTGTAAGTTTCTTATGTCTAATCTCCCTTTTATTGTATCCTATTTTGGAGGTAGATATTTGCTTCTAGGTGAGCCTTAAAGGTGAATAGCCTTTATTGAATGGTTATTCTCAGCTCTTTGTTGTGTGTTTATTACCCTTTATAACCAACTTTGAAATCTATGTCTGGTATCCTCCCCACTGTTGTTCTACCTGTAGATCATCAGTGCTGGGTTGCAGTTACTCTAGGTTTCCTTCTGCCTCCTGCAATGGTGATGTTGATGGCTTCCAGGTGTTAAGGTCCAGGGACCTGTCTGTCACCTCCGGAATAGGTAGTAGACTCAGAGGTGTGACCTGGACAATTTGTGCCTGCCCTGCAGGTGCACAGTGCCACTGGTGCCCCTTCCACTGCAAGCATGAGTCTCCATTGTCTCCAGTGGGCCTGTCCCTATGTCTCTCTCTGTCTACACATAATGTGGGTGTCACCAGCACGGGATCCCGGACCTGTGTTTCTCTTTGCCTACAGAAGTGGCGGATGTCACTTTGACCTGACTGTGCAAACACAGAACTCCACGTTTTCCACAGAGATGGCTGGGTTGGTCTTATTTTTCCCAGATACTGTGGTAGGAAACCCAGAGCCTTGAAAATATTATTAGGAATTTAGACTTGAGATAGGAAAAGATGAGAATTCCACAAACCCCTCCCCCTAGTTGCCTGCGTGCGGCCAGCAGACACTTCCTAAAGTAAAAGGAGCTGTTTCCTAGGCAACCTAGAGTCATGACCCAGGAGTTCTCTCTAATGTAAACAAAAGAGAGCCAGTGAAAGGACTGGAGAGAGCTAGGGGATGGTATGTAACTTAACAGCCTCTCCTGCTTTCTGTATCTTGTTATGCTAAGTGTAATAAATCTTATGCATACCCCTCCCCTCTCCAAAGTGGGGGACCGAAGGTATAAGACTGGCATGAGCCCTTTGTTCATGGCTCAGATCCATTGGTTTGCCAATTGAGTCATTTGCTGACAAAATAAAGAAACCTGTCTGGCATTCTGGCCTCTGGAGTTTTTTTGTTCTGGGACCAGGGGGGAAACTGAGGGTCCTGCAACAGTACCATGACTGTGTGTCCTGTGGCGATCCCCAGAAACCCTGCAAGGGCGCTGTGACCTGTGATCAGTAGGTCTGTCCCTCCCGAAGGGGCTGTCTGCTTATCTGTGCTTCTGCTGTGTCTTATAGCAGACCCCACTCCCACCTCCACAGGAGTGATTCACAAAGTCTCAAACCCCACGAGTCTATTGCTTGTCACATGAGTCCCTGTGGCCGCACTGGGTGATCTCCCCCTGGGGCGAGTCATTAACTTACGGTGTCATTGAGCACTGCTCTTAATCTCTGGGGGAAGGGGTGGGCTCAGCCGCACTGCCACAGGTTCTGGTCAGGCCCCCGGGCATTCGCGTCTCTGTTGAGTGTGGAGCGAGTAGCTGCTCGCTTTCCTTGCTGATGATCTGCAGTTTCTGGATTTACAACAGGTCTCTGGCTTCTTTGTTCGTGGCATATGGCAGCCACAATGCAGGTAGCCACGGGCACATCCTGGCCAATATCGCGCCGCTGCCGCTGCTGCCACTGCCATTCAGTCTCTGTTGAGCGTGGAACGAGTTGCCGCTCACTTTCGTTGTTAATGATCTGCAGTTGCTGCATTTACAACAGGTTGCTGGCTTCTTTGTTGGAAGCCTATGGCAGCCCCAATGCTGGAAGCCACCAGCATGTCCTGGTCAAGATGGCGTCACTGCTGCTGCTGCCACCACCACCGTTTGGGTCTCTGGCCTCCTGATTTCTTTTTCAGAGATTCATTATTGGTGTATGGAAAAGCTTTTGGTTTTTGTAGGTTGATTTTGTATCCTGCTACTTTGGTAAATTTGTTTATGAGCTTGAAAAGTCTTCAAATGGAACTTTTAGGGTCTTCTTCTAAAGTATAGGATCATATTCTCTTCAAGTAGGAATAATTTGATTTCTTTCTTCTCCATTCATATCCCTTTTATTCCTTTATTTTGCCTAATTGCACTAGCTAAATCTTCAAGTACTTTATTAATTAGAAGTGTTGAGAGTGGACATCCTTGTCTAGGAACAAGGTTTTTATTATCAGGCTTCTGCTTGAGCCAGGAGACAGCCCTGCCCATGAGCCTAGGCTTGCTCAAACAAAGGACAAAGAGGTGCAGCCTTTATGGCATCTGTGGGGCCGGCCGGGGCCCAGTCCCTCAATGTCATCACATGGAGAGGTGGTTTCAGTTGCGCCTGAGCTCCTCATCATGTCTCTCCATGTCACGTGTCTCATTCCCATCTGAAGTCTCCAGCTAGGGGTGCACATTTTACTATGCTAATGAGGCAAAAGTAAGTGGGATACTCAGTGACTGTTCTACGTAGGCATTTGCCCTTCGCCGTCCGGAATTCTCCCCTTCTCATCTGGGAAAGTCCCTAATCTTTTCAGAACAGGGCAGACTATTGTCCTGTCTCAGTGGCCTTGTCTTAGTGATTTTGCTTTGTCTAGTTCTGGTACCTTTTTAGCATTTCTACCAACCACATTGTCTCAAAAACTGGACTTCTCAACCTCCCATCTCCAGGTGCATTATCTCGATTTATAACCTTAGAGAGACTGGTCCACTTTATTTAACTCCTAAGTCTCTAATATGTCTGTTAACCCTAGAGGGCTGAGAACTAGTTGGGTTGTCTCATTCCTTTCCAAGAGCTTTTATTCTCTTAATCTCTTTTAAGGGGGAGGGGGAGGGAGGGAATATACTGGGGATCGAACCCAGGGGCATTCTACCTCTGAGCTATACCCCCAGCCCTATTTTTATTTTGAAACAGGGTCTCACTAAGTTGCTGAGGTTGGCCTCAAACCTGCGATCCTCCTGTCTCAGCCTCCCAACTACTAGGATTGCAGGCATGCACCACCATGCCACACTCCTTTTATTCCCTTAATCTTAAAGGGGTCCTGTTTTTCTTTTTCTTTTTCTTTTTTTTTTTTTTTGAGGGGGTGCTGACTATCTCAGGAACTAACTAAGTTTAGATGAGGTCATGAGGGTGGAGTCCCCCACAAAGGGATTGGTGCCAATGTAGGAATAAGAAGAGAGACTGGAGCTTCCTTTCTCTATCTGAGGAAGCTGTAGTGAGAAGGGAGCTGCAAGCCAGGAAGAGGAGCCTCATCAGGCACTGGCTCTGCCCACACCTTGATCTCAGGCTTGCCAGCCTCCAGAACCATGAGGAGTAAAGTTCTGCCGTCCCCACCACCCAGTCTGTAGTATTTTGTTGTAGCAGTCTGAGCTGATAAAGGCGCCCAAGATGGCTGAGCTGACACTTCCCACTTCAGAGCTTTTTGTATTCCAACCAACATAAATGTTATACTATGTAATCTTAGTTCCAAGTGCCAGCCCTAAATTAAAAGGGTTACTAAAAGCCCACCACAAATACTCCCGACTCTCTTGAAATTATTTCAATTAAATAAGACTGGCTTTTGAAAACCATTAAAATGTACTGACACAGAAAGGAGAAAAAGATGTCTTTTCACTTAATTGTTACAATCCCCCCCATTTATATCCTGCCCACATTATTCTCAACTAATAATAGCCTGTTTCACTCAGTGTCAGCAGAGAATACTGAATGCTGGAATCCACATGTGTGTTATTTTGTTGCACATGTCTGCAAACTATAATTAGCAGATATCTTCTTCAAACACGAAGTCAAACGTTTTTGAGATTTTTTTTTCTTGCTTACAGAAAATTCAGGAGCAGACAGCTTGGAAAAACATTTTTTAAAAGGCAAGAAAAATAAGTCCTGTTCTATCTTATATCACGATTTGACTTTGAATCAATCATCCTATTTGCTCATCCTTTTAAAATTGAGGTGTGACTTGAAGCAAAGAAATTGCCCATTGTAGTACAAACATCAAAGAAAATACATCAAAGAAGATGACAGCAAAGGAGGGCTACATTAGAAGTCTCTGGAAAAGAACTCATTGGATTTAAAGATGTGAAAATAATTGGTGACTTTAGAAAGAATCGTTTTGTTATTGATAAATGTGGAAACACAACTTCAGACATTTAAAAAATTCTAACCCCTTCATAGAATAGACTACTCTGCAGAGGTTAAACAGACTGAGGCGACTCTATAAGTAATAAGTTAGAAATATGTTTATGAGAAAAGCAAGTTGCCAAACAATATGAATAGCATGATTTCATATTTGCAAAATAATATTATCAGTGTATAGAAATGTATGTAGACAGAGGGAGATAGCTCTATGTGTATATTTGTAAATGCATGAGAGAAGTGTCTAAAAGTACAAATACCAGGCACCTTTTGGGGCCCTGTGTTAGTCACCTTTTTGTCACTGGGACCAAAATGCCTGACCTTAGAGGAGGAGACATTTATTTGGATCATGTTTGCAGAGGTCTCAGTCCACAGTCAGGCGGCTCTACTGCCCTGGGACCAAGTTGAATCAGAACATCATGGCTGAGGGGTGTGGCAGAGGGAAGCTGCTCATTTCCTGGTAACTGGAAAACAGAGAGAGAGAGAGAGAGAGAGAGAGAGAGAGAGAGAGAACCATAGAGAAGATTAACCCTTCCAGGTCACGCCCCAGTAACCTCCTTCCTCCAATTCCCAGCAGTCCATTCAGCCTTTAGTGGATTATCCACTGATGGTCAGAGCCCGCGTGGTCCAATCAGTCCCCAAAGCCCCACCTCTGAGCACATGAGACTTGGAGGAACAGTCCACATCCAAACCCTAACAGGCACTGAGCCACAGCCACTCAATCTGATTCTGTCCCAGCTGTGGTAGAAGATTCCACACAAGCTCTGACTCATGATGACGATGCCCCACCGACACAGCACAGCTGTGGTCTTCTCCTATTCTGCCTCGGGAGCTTGTCAAGGAAGCCCACTTAGCCTAGCAATCGAGAGCCACCCAGGACAAGTGAAGGAGCAGTCCTAGGAACAACACTCATTCAATAGGGAATAAGAGCTAATAGATAAATGCCCCAGTCCATCTGCTGCAGCCTTTGAGTGGATGAGCCTAGGAATCACCCTGCATAGGTTGTTATTATTATTATTATTATTGTGGTAAAATGTATACAATACAAATGTACTATTTTAATCATTTTAAAGTATAAAATTCAGTGGCATTAATTCTTACTAGAGAAAAAAATTCAGTGACATTAAACACTTTTATAATGTTGTCAATCATCACACTAGACATTTCTAGAATTTTTCTTATCATCCCCAACAGAAATTCTACGTTAATATTGATACACCCCCCCCCAAGAAAAAGTACTGATACTCTACACTCTCCTGACCCTCAGTTCCTGTTAACCTCTTTTCTATCTTCTGTTCTTCCAAATTGGACTATTCTAGGTATCTCATATGAGTGGAATCATTCAGTTTTTGACTCTGGCTTAGGGTGGAAGGATATGGTGGCTTGAATATGGAATGTCCCCCGAAGGCTCATCTATCAACCTGTGCCCAGATTGATGCTATAAGGAAGTAGTAGCGCCTTTCGGAGATGGGACCTAGCAGGGGGAAGTTAGATTATTAGGGGCAAGCCCTCAGAGAGGATTGTGGAACACTGATTTGTTCCTCTCTCTCTCTCTCTCTTTGCTTTCTGGCTGCTGTGAGGTGAACAACTTCCTCCACCACACACTCCCACCATGATGTACTGCTTGCCACAGGCCCAAAAGCAACAAGCCAACTGACCATGAACTGAAACCTCCAAAACTGTGAGCCCAAATAAACCTTTCCACTTTTTAAGTTATTTCAGGTATTTTGTTACAGTAACAGGAAGCTGACTAACATTTTGATTAGCACAATGCTTCAAGGTTCATTCATGTTATAGCATAGTGCTACACCCCCAGCCCTATTTTTTTATACTTTATTTTGAAACCAGTTCTCACGAAGTTGCGGAGGGCCTCACTAAGTAGAGAGAGAGAGAGAGAGAGAGAGCTGAGGCTGGCCGCGAACCCGGATCCTCCGGTCTCCGCCTCCCAAAGTACTGGGATTACAAGCATGCGCCACCACGCCCAGCTTGAATTTATCTTTTATAAGCTCATATGTTTACCTTCTAGAGGATGCCTTTATTCATTTATTTTTTTATTTATTTTACTTTGGGAAATTCTCTTCGTTAGGTCTGATTATTCATCAGCAAAATAAACTGTTTGGCAAGATGAGCTCTTGGCTTTCAAGTCATGTTCCATTAACGATGGGGTCATCACACAGGACCCAGTGTGAAGGGTGAGAGAAGGGAGGAGGTAGAGTTGGTGGGTGTCAGGGACCCGATACTCATATCAACCCAAACAGCTTTACTGTTGTCTCTTTCATGTATTTGGTTTCTGAGACAGAATTTAAGGAAAGGATTTTTTCTCTTATTTTATTTTGTTCTGGAACTACTATCTGTGTAATTAGTGTAATTACCATGAAACAAGAGGAATAAAAATTAGAAAGGAAGTGTCTAAGTTATTATTATTTGCAGCAGATGTGATTGTATATCTGTGAAACTCAGGAAAATGCACTGAAAAAAAAAACTATTACAAACAATAAGAAAAATCAGTAAAATGGATGAAACTATTTTTCCCTGCATTGAGAAACAACTAGTTACAACAATATAAAATATATATAACTAGGGATAAACTGAACAACAAAAATACAAAATTTTTTGTGAAGAAAACTTTCCAATACTACTTGAAATCATAGATTCATATCATAAATATCACAAAATATCATAAAGATACTATGTGCTATTAAATTACTCTTTAATGTCACTGGAAATTTTTGGCATGAAACAAGAAGATTCTGAATTGTATTGGAAAAATAAGCCAGAAAGTTGAGGAAATTCTGACAAATTTTAAATGAATAATTCTGATGAATTAAATGAAAAGCTGATGAATGATAAAGGTAAGTGAACTTTATATTCTATTTGAAAATATGAATAAATCTATGCATAATTTGGCAGTGATTCCTGAAAAGACAGATCAATGGAACAGAATGAAGAATCCAGAAATAGATTAAGATACATATGGGAATTGAGAATATGATAAAGGTGGCATTTTAATTCAGAGTAGAAAAGATAGACTAATCAATAAACTATGATGATACAACTGATTAACCATCTGGCAAAAAGTAAAATTGATTCCTTCCTCATTTCTAATAACAAAATAAACTCCAGACCGAAGAATTAGGCCTAAAAATGAAAATATACTAGAAGAAAATATGGGAGAATTTTTTTATAATATTGGAGTAGAAAAGCCCTTTCTAAACAAGAAACAAAAGTTAGGAGATATTAAAGAACTAACTGAGATATTTAAAACATGCAATTACACCTTTTAGCATGGAAAAAATACTTAAGTTAAAAGTCAAGGGACAAACCAAGGGAAAATGTTGGTGGCACATATGACAGAAAGGATAATTTTCTTTATACACAAAGACATCAGATAAATGAGAAAATATATATTCAATGGAAAAATAATCAAATCACATGAACAGAGTTCATAGAACAAAATATAAAGTGCTTTGAAATGATTGAGAAGATAATTGCATGTAAAATGACATAGAGATAATGTTTTGTCTACCATAGAAGCATAAAAATAAAATATTTATAGCATATCATAAGGCTAGAAGTTTTGGAAATAGGCATTGGTTACATATATTTGGAGAAGGTATATAGTATGGAACACTTTGGAGGCAATTTGATAATAGCTATGAAAATTTAGACCCAGCAATCCCTCCTAGAAATATATCTTAAAGATTTGTTTACACATGTGAGAAAACTTAGAATGATAAGCATTATAGCATATTCGCAGTACAAAATGCTTAAATATAACTCAATGTCATTAATAGGAATTTAGATATGGTGTATCACTTTAGTGGGAAACTGCAGCCATTAAAAAACACCATAAATCTATATCAATAGATATGGAATGAGCTCCTAAATATGTTTTATACAGAAAAAAATCAAGCAAGAAACAGTAAAGTGTAATTTGTAGGCTTCTAGTTGTTTAGAAGAAAAGAAGCAAGGGTGTTTTCATGCATGCAAATATGCATGTATATTTATATAGAATATCTCTTGAAAACTGCACCAAGAAACTGGTTAACTGTGGTTGTCAAGGAGGTGGGCTCAAGGCAGTGACTTATCACCTATTTTCTATTCTCCAGTTATTTCTTTATGGAACCCCCAATTTTAGCTAATCCCATGGCCACCTGCAATAAAAATTATATTTCCAAGCTTTCTCGAAAAAAGGTGTGGCTTAGTTCCGGCTAATTATGAGTCCTTAAAATAGGGGAGGTACTTTTCTGCTCTCCCTGTTCTTCCTGCTGGCCAGATTGTGGACCTGAATTATGGAAATTAAGCAACCTACTTGGATCATGAGAGAAAACTCACATTTACAATGCCAGCCTTGGGCTACTTGCCTCTGGACTTTGGTTTTGTGGGAGAGAAATAAATGTCTGTGTTATTTAAATTAGTGTGTGTGGGTTTGTGCCATGCATAGCTAACCCTAATTGACTCAGGAAGAGAACTAGGTGAGAGGACAAGTTCAGGGGACAGATTCCTATTTCTGAGTCCATTTTACAGTTTAGAAACACAGCAGAACACTGAGGGCACCATGAATTCTGTATAAAGAACTCTCTTTTCTTTTTTGTTAAGTTCTTCTGACTTTGCAGGGGTGGTTGGGAGCATCTTCATCCTCTAAGATTATCACAGTTTCAGGATGTGTTGTTATTCATTTAAAGAGCCTAAACACCCACACGATAGACCAAATACTTTCTTACTGAGTATTCTGGCTGTAGGAATCTATGAAGTGAAGAGGTGGTTGAAGGTGCAGAGGACAAAGAAAGAAGCAGCGAATATTCAGGTTAGCACACCTCAGTCTTCGTTGGATTCTTCATAATTATGGATATTCTGAGACTGAGGCTTTCCATACCATTGTAAATTAGGTTGTTTGTTGCTGGATCAATTCTTAGCTGGAATCCTTCCAATGCCCTGCTAGGAGATGCAGCAATTTTATTTAATTTAGGATGTGCTGGCAAGACTGCCAAACATCAACAAGAATCCAGAAACATTCTCAAACAGAAGTCTCCATACATAGCGAAGATGTCAACTATCTCTTGGCTTTTCAGTTTGATTTATGGATATGGTTTTAAGAGAATCAAAGAAAAGAAAGTAAATTGGGGGATGCTGAATTTTGGGCACAGGATTTCTTTCACTTTCCTATTGTATTAGAACAAATTCTTTTCATATTCTCATTATATGCTACTGCTCTTCAATCACAGCAGAACATTAGACTCCTCTTGAGTCTAATGTTAGACTTTTATTTAGTCCAAATTAGACCTTTATTTAGCATAGATTCTCAGACTCCATATCCCCAAAATTCTGATTCCCAACCCTGCTAAACCTAAATCTCTACACTTCTTAAAAAAGTTGCTCTGGTGATTTAGATTAGCTGGGATAGATTGAGTCAATATTTTTCAATGGCCAATATGTGTTAGAACTTAGGCACAAGGTGGTATGCAGTTTGGTCTCTTGGCTAGAGGATAATATACTCTGCATATCTTTAATAATCCTTTTTCCACCAACTCCTGTCGCTTTTTATTCATTTACTTATTTATTCTTCCAATTCATCATGCCATTATTATTCCTCTTGTACTTCTCTGCCCATACTGTTTAAGACTTACTCAAACCAAAGGGAAATGTTGGGATTGCAAACTATATAGGAAGAGAGGAATCCCCGTCAGTTCAGTAGTGTCATGGCTTCTGGCTGTTGCATTGTTGTACATCATGCCTACAAAGTTCAAGAGATAACAGTTGCCTGGAGCAGCCAGGCTCCTCCTGTTGACCCAGACACAGAGTAAAGCCTCTGCGGACGCCCCCTTTGGAAACTAGAGGTAAAGCAGAACAGGGGACCACTGTACAGGCAGTCCACCCAGGGCAGCCAATGAGCCGGTGTGACCTGTAAAAAGTCTAATACAACAATCCAAGTGATTACAAGGCAATTTGCCTTTCATTATCACCATGAGCTGGTGACTAAACAATGCCAGTGACAAAACACTTCCCAAAAAAAAAGCACCTTTTGTTGGTTTAAGTTTTAAAAACCAGTGGTTCTCAAAGTGTGGTCTTGGATCAGCAGCTTCAGCATGACCTAGGAACTTGGCAGAAAGGTGGGTTCCCAGACCCCGCCCAGACCAATGGAATGGGAGACTCGGTGGAGTGGGTTTGTAGTCAGCCATCTGTTTTTTTTGTTGTTGTTTTTTTTTTTGTTTTTTTTGTTTTGTTTTGTTTTGTTTTGTTTTTGCGGTACCGGGGATTGAACCCAGGGGCGTTCTACCTCCGCACTACACCCCCGGCCCTATTTTTTTTATACTTTATTTTGAAACCGGGTCTCACAAAGTTGCGGAGGGCCTCACTAGGTAGAGAGAGAGAGAGAGAGAGAGAGAGAGAGAGAGGGAGAGAGAAAGAGAGCTGAGGCTGGCCGCGAACCCAGATCCTCTGGTCTCCACCTCCCAAAGTACTGGGATTACAAGCGTGCGCCACCACGCCCAGCCCATCTGTTTTAATAAGCCCTCAAATTGATCCTGATGTGCACTCAAATTTGAGAACCACTGTTCTAAACAAGTGCTGGGGTTACTATTGAACTTTAATAACATATATGTAAGCTTCAAATGAGCACATTGTTCTCACATGTCCTTTCATAAACACTGTCTTCTACATGGACTTTCTTCAGAGAGCTCCTAACACAGCCAATACAACTATGTGTACCCATGTCAAGAGGAAGTCTCCAAGCATCTGGAATTTTCCAGCTTGCTTCTGGGCAGTTCATGCCTCAGATCCTCGTGGTACTGCATGTCCAAAATAAACAGCAAATATTGCCTCACACACAATTGCTGTAGTTATAAAAAAGAACAAAATCACATCATTTGCAGGGAAATGGAGAGAACTAGAGAACATCATGCTAAGCGATATTAGTAAGTCAATAAGAGTAAAAAATCAGATGTTCCCCCTAATCTGTGGGAGCTAGATAGAATGGGACTTAGAAGGGAAGAAGAAGAAATCTTTAGATGGACAAAGAAGGTGACCTAACTGAGGGAGTTGGGAGGGGAGTGGAGGGAAACACACTATAGCACATGATGTACATACACAAACCTATAAGACTCAATCACTATCCGGAGCATGAAAGGGAGGGAAAGGGGAGGGAATAGGGTGGGATTGGAGGGAGGGCTAAAT
>PVJS01048907.1:0-14872 GCA_004027185.1 Glis glis
CTCTCCTTAGTGAGGCCCTCCACAACTTCGTGAGACCCGGTTTCAAAATAAAGTATAAAAAATAGGGCCAGGGGTGTAGCGCGGAGGCAGAACGCCCCTGCGTTCAATCCCCGGTACTGCAAAAAAAAAACCAAAAACAAAAACAAAAACAAAACAAAACTGGGGTAAAATTGTCCTGCACTATAATGTGGACAGTGAGAAAAAAAGCAACAAAAGGATCAAAGAGATATTTCTGAGACTTACATTGACTGAACATGGGTCATAATGAATTTACTGGAAAAAGCAATATGGACAGTCATGACTGATTTCTTGCGTTTGAATCCATAATATAGAATAGTTTCCTCTGCCATTTTCAAATACCAAAATAACAATAGTAATAATTATTATTATTATCATTATTATAAATAGCAAGGATAGAGTAGGAGGGAAGGTAAAATGTATAGTTACTGACAGTCTGGATTTGGGTGTGATATATAGCACATCATGTAGAAATGCTGTGAATATAATCAGCATTTTCTACTGAAGATTTATTGGGATTCAAGATTAAAAATAGAATTTGGGAGTTCTGAATAAGAAGCTAAGAGTAAATGAAGATACTAAGACTATTTACAAGAAAAAGCATATAGGTGAAAAATTCCAATTGTCAAAGACTCAAAATTAACAAATTCATTACAGTCAGTGGTTAGGAAGTGTGAGAAAAGGAAAAGACAATAATATACATCTAATTACTTTGTCATTTTGCATGCAAATTTTCCCCTTTTTTCCCATATATAATTTTTTCCCTCTCATTCTATTGGAAGCTCTTAAAAAATAGATTGAATCGTGTGTGTGTGTGTGTGTGTGTGTGTGTGTGTGTGTGTGTTTTACTGAGAATTGAATTTGGAGTAATCTACCTCCAATCTATACCCCTAGAACTTTTCTACTTTTTTTTCAATTTTGAAGCAGGGTCTCACTAAATTGCTGAGGTCTCACTAAGTTGCTGAGGCTGGCCTCGAATCTATAATCTTTGCCTCAGCCTCCTAATTACTGGGATTATAGGTACAGGTCATCACACTTAACTGTCACATTTAATTTTTCTCTTCTTATATTTTCATGTAGTAGATACTTGATAAAGTATTGAAAAGACAATATGTCATGGGTCCTGTGCATTCCTGAACATTCTTGGAAAAAATTTTGATTTTGTTGTTCTCACCAACATCACGGTTTAACTACTGAATGGGGCTGCCTCCAAAAACAATGGACCTTCTCTCCTTTACTTGATAATTAAGTAATGATCAGAACAAAATGGGGTCATATGAACATATTTTGAACATTTCAGATGCTACCCTGACGATTTGGCAGGGTAGGTCTGTATACTAGTAGGAGACAACTTAAAGAAAAAACAAGAAAAACTCTCAATACATGCTGAGAAAGCATTTGACAAAATCCAATACCCATTCATGTTAAAAACACTGCACAAAATTGGAATACAAGGAACTTATCTCAATACCAGTAAGGCAATATACAGCAAAGGCAAAACCAACATCATATTGAATGGGGAAAAAGTGCAGAAATTATCTTTAAAATCAGGAACTAGACAAGAATGCCTACTATCTCCACTCCTTTTCAATATAGGACTGGGGGCTCTAGCCAGAGCAATAAGACAAGAGAAGGAAATCAAAGGAATAGAGATAGAAAAAGAAGAACTGAAATTATCACAATTTGCAGATGATATGATCCTATACTTAGATGACCCAATAAACCCAACCAAAAGACTTCTAGAGCTGATTAACAAATTCCGCACAGTAGCAGGGAGCAAAATCAATTTAAAAAAATCAGTAGGTTTTGTATATGCCAATCATGAATCCACTGAATCCATTCACAATAACCTCAAAAACAATAAAATACCTTGGAATGAATGTAATGAAGGAGGTCAAAGATCTCTACAATGAAAATTATAAAACACTAAAGAAAGAAATTGAACATCTTAGGAGATCAAAAGATCTCCTATGCTTTTGGATAGGCGGAATAAATATCAAAATGGCCATTCTACCAAAAGTGATCTATAGAGTCAATGAAATCCCTATTAAAATACAAATGCCATTCTTCATAGAGCTAGAAAAATCAGTCATTCCTAAATTTCATATGGAAAAATAAAAGACCCATAATAGCCAAATCAATTCTCAGCAATAAGTACCATGCAGGAGATATCACAATACCTGACTTCAAATCATACTACAGAGCTACAGTAATAAAAACAGCATGGTAGTGGCACAAAAACAGACACATAGACCAATGTAACAATAGAAGATAAAGAAACAAATCCACACACTTGTATCAATTGATTTTTGACAAAGGTGCCAAAAGCATATATTGGAGAATGTCTTTTCAACAAATGGTGTTGGAAATACTGGTTATCCATGTGTAGAAAAAAATGGAATTAATCCCTACCTTTCACCCTGCACAAGAGTCAACTCCAGATGAAACAAAGACCTGGAAATCAGACTAAAGAATTTGAAATTACTAGAGGGGGGCATAAGTCCAACACTCCAAAATATAGGCACAGGTACAAACTTCCTCAATAAAACCCCTAAAACTCAGGAAATTAAAATAAGAATTAATAAATTGGATGGCATTAAACTTAAAAGTTTCTGCTCATCAAAGGAAACCATCAAGATTCTAAAGAGAGAGCCTACAAAGTGGTAGAAGATCTTTGCCAGCTATTCCTCTGATAGAAGACTAATATCTAGAATATACAAATTTCTTTCTTTTTTATGTAGTACTGAGGATTGGACCCAGAGGCATTCTACTTCTGAGATACACCCCCAGCCCTATGTTTTGTAGTTTATTTTGAAACAGGGTCTCACTAAGTTGCGGAGGGCCTCACTAAGTAGCTGAGGCTGGCCGTGAACCCAGATCCTCTGGTCTCAGCCTCCCAAGTATCGGGATTACAAGTGTGCGCCACCACGCCTGGCTTACAAATTTCTTAAAAGACTTAACACTAAAGAAACTAGTAACCCAATCAAAAAATGGGCAATTGAACTAAATAAACACTTCACAAAATAAGATATACAAATGACCAATACATACATGAAAATATGTTCAACATCATTAGCAATCAGGGAGATGCAAATTAAAACTACACTGAGATTACATGTAACCCCAATTAGAATGGCAATCATCAAGAAGTCAAACAAATCTAAATGCTGGCAAGGATGTGGGGAAATAGGAACTCTTGTACACTGTTGATGGTATTGCAAATTAGTGCAGCTGCTATGGGGATCAGTGTGGAGATTCCTCAGAAAACTGAAATGGATCTACTATATGATCCAGCTGTATCACTCCTGGGTATCTTTCCAAAAGGACTGAAATCAGAATATAGCAATCCATACATATCCATGTTTATAGTAACCCAGGTGTCCATCAACAGATATCAACAGATGAATGGATTAGAAAATTATGGGATATACACACAATGGGATTCTACTCAGCAATAAGTAAGAACAAAATTATGTCATTTTCAGGAAAATGGATCGACCTGAAGAACATTACGTTAAGTAAGATTAGCCAGTCACAGAAAATGAAGGTATATATGTTTTCTCTCATATGTGAAAGCAAAGGAGTAATTGGGCTATAAGAGGGACTTTAGATAATGGAGAAACTCCAGTGGAGCAAGGGAAGTGGTTTAGGGGAGGGTGGGGAGAAGGGAGAATTAATAAAGGAAGAATTTCCACTGATATTATGTACATATGTGAGAATACCAATGTGAATCTCAATATCTTGTATGGGGATGGAAGGGGGGAGCTCACCAAGTGCTGTGTGCATGTATACCACTATAACTGAACTACATTACGATGTGAGATTATAATGACCTATAAAAGTATAAAAAATGAAAAAAACTAAAGAAAACCCAAAAAACAAAAAGAAACAAAAAACTGAAATATGGATTCTGAACCAGGACAGACCCTTGTGATTATAGAGAAGATCCAAAATTCTTATCACCTGGCAAATGAACATCTTATATCCAAGGAGGTTCAGGGAATGGAAAAGGTCATTCCCTTTGTTTCTTAAATTTAGGAGCACCATTTAAATCAAGGAATAGTTGAGGCTGGCAACATGGCTTGCTTGAGGAACACAGACTGTCACACCTTTGTTTTATATGGGAAACATGAATTCATACAATTCCCCTTATGTCTCAGTAACCTTGGATTATATCACACTTGGCAATTGATGGTGCAAATATTGAGTGACTTTGGAATCTGTCCAAACCAATGTAAGGATGACAGTACAGCATGACCTGGAGTGACCTTTGTTCCTTCAGGTTATATGTTTGTATATGGTTAAAAGATGGTCACAAAATGTCTTTTTATTGGGTATAGAGGTGGCTTGTTGAATCCTCTACTGTCCCTATTACTGAAAATGACACCAAAGATGAACTGGTAAATATTAATGCCTTTTCCTTGGCCATCATGGATGCTCACCCAGGTCTCAGACTCTATCTGGTTTCTTTGGGAGTTTTTCATAGGTGGCTGATTCTGTGTTCGGTGGGGTGTGACAAAGGTCAGCCAGAACTTAAGTTTAGCTCCATGGTTGTAGTCTTCTTGCTTGTGGCCTAAATGCTATGAGGCAATTTGAACAGATTTGGTGCTACCCTCTCTTGGTTATATTAATCAGTGTTTGATAGAGTAGCAATAATCATGTCAAAATTCTAATTCTGCCTCAAGCTTACAGTGCAGAGGGGAAGATGACTGAGAAGGGTGATCTGCTATGGGCCTTCAATTCCCTTGCAGGTTTTTGCCAGCTTTGAAAAGAATGCAAGGCCCTGACTACAGTTTACCTAGGTGATTTCTCAGCAAGCAACTTTGAGAGGTGATGAATATCCACCACTTCCCTCAACACACACACACACATTGAGCAGGCTTACTTTTACTGAGAAGGCAGTGCAATAGGAGTGAGAATCATGGATTTTGAGTCACTGCTTCATGTATCTTACCTGAGACTACAGGACCTGCTCAAGCCCAGTCTGGTGAGTACTACTTCCATTTGATGATTGAGTGATATGCCCACTCAATTTTATGGCTTGATGGGTCAGATAGCACTCAGTTCATAAAGAGCATCTCAGTTTTCATGTAATTTGGTGGCCCATGGCTAAGTGTTCAGTCTGTACTAAGTCTTAGTACTAGGGATCACTTAGCATATCTTTTTGGGAGACAACCCTTAAAAGCATGATATTTAGCAACAATAGTAAGCATACTGTTTTTTCTTTTCTTATAGTGCTGGGGATTGAACCCAGGATCTTGCAGAAGCTAAGCAGGTGTTCTATCACTGAACTATATTGCAAATCCTAGTATATTCATTTTTACTGAATTCTTACTATCTTATATTGAGCTTACTGTCAATGTAATTCTAGCTGTGTTTCATTCAAATGACTTGGCTTTTCAGATATAACAAATGTCATTATTAATCATCCAGATGCAAGTGTTTACTTTGGCTAAAAAGAATAGTAAGTAGAGGGTCATGTGAAATTGTTGTCTCAAATTCTAAACTGCTTATGGTAAAATGATGGTGCCTATTACTAATAACTATCGTTTATGCATTTACTGCATAAATTTTTTTGTCTTTCTAGGATAGTCTAGCCATGAACCTAAATGCTGAATTATGGAGATAAACAAAACAGATGGGACTACTTTCATGGTCCCCATAGCTTAGAAGAAAGAGATAGATAATAAACAAATAAATTAAAAATATGTGACATAAATTAATGTTATGATTGATAAGTATTATAAAAGTAATAGTATAAGGTTTAAAAGAGATAGTGATTTTAAAAGAGAACATTCATATATCATCTTTCCATCATTTTACTATTTCACATGTCATTACACTGAAACTTTATAATATTTTATAAAATACTTACAAAACATCGATATTTCAATTTTACTGATGGGGAAGTTGGGGTATAGAGATTAAGTAACATCTCTATAATTATTTAAATAAGAGAAGAGTCAAGATTCAAGGTTAAATCTGTCTTACATCAGTAAGAATATGCTTTTTAAAGTCTACAATGCGTTTGCATGGTCGTTTATGTCCAAAATGGATAAGTAACTAGGGCATTCTCAAAATCTTCTTTTTTCTAATTCCTATATTATTTGTAATTAATAAGTAGTGATTTATAGTAATTTATCTTGCTGTTTGATTCTGTATATTGTTGTTTGATTCTGTAGTTGTGCTGCATATTTTGAGCATAACACATTCAGCAAACAGAGGAAAATGATGACTCTAGACTACTCTTTTGCATTAGCCCCATACAAAAGAATGAAGTTGAAAACCAATTTCATAGCATATACAAAAATTAGCTTAAAATAGATCATAATAGTAAAAATTCTGCATTGTATACTTAATATTTGCTAAAAAGTAGATCTCAAACATTCTCACCATACCCACGATGAAAGATATGTATAATTCCAATGTCCAGAAATAGTAAATCTCTAGAGACTGAAATTAAATCACTGGTTGTCAGGGACTTGAAGTGGAGAAATAGGAGTGAGTGTTAATGGGTATGAAGTTTCTTTGGGGATGTTGAAATTTTTGAAATTAAGTAGTGTTCACTGCAAAAGTGGGTGAATATGCTGAACCAATTAAAAGAGTGAATTTTATGGTAGGTAAATTATATTTCAAAAAAGCTGTTATATAAAAAAGTGAACCATATACTCAAGTGCTGGATTTTTCCATTTCTTTTAAAGTATCACCCTGTGAAAGGAACTAGGACTAGAAAAATGACCTCAAATTACAAAATCCATTGTTCATTTGTCCTTGGACATAAAAATGGGAATAGAGAAGATCCGAGAGAATATCTTCCAGTTCCCCTAGAGGCTGACAAGAACTTCAGTTTAGAGACACAAATGAAGATGCATGGACTTTGTACTTAAAAAAAAATCTGGTAGCTAGTTGGTGTGGCACATGTCTGTAATCCCAGTGCTTGGGAGGCTAAGACAGGAGAATCACAGGTTCCAAGCCAGCCTCAGCAACTTAGTGAGGCTTCAGCAACTTAGCAAGACCCTGTTTCAAAATAAAAAGGGCTAGGACTGTAGCTCAGAGGTAGAATGTCCCTGGATTCAAGAGAGAGGAGTAGGGGGAGGGAAAGAGGGTAAGAGAGAGGAAAAATCTTGGTAGTAATTCCAGTTTGACTTGATAGGTATATAGCTGTGTAAATAAATTAAATTTTCTGATTCTCAATTATTTTATTTGCAAAAGCATAATATAAGCAACACTTGTATTAAAAGCATGCTTGTAATGCTAACCATAAGAGTTTTTTGGTGGTAAATATCCATTATAAAAACCATGTATATAGTGAATGTTCCTTATTTTCTTTTGCTTACAGTCCCTAACACAGTGTTAGGAGCATAATAGTTATTCAAAAAATACAACTTGTGTTTACTGATTGGAGTTCAATATGCAAAGCTGACATATGCAAATGCAACAATCCTTATTTCTGAGTTTTTAAAACAAGTTTTACAGATGCTTCACAATTAATTTCCCTAGTATTTCTTTGTTTAATTTATCTTCAATGTCTGTTTTCCTTCCCCAATCACTACAGGTATATACATTATTTATCTTTGAATATTAACAATTAGCATCACTGAAGGAATGCTTGATTTGTTGCAATGATCAATAATAACTGTAAATATGAAGCTATATAAAATCAAGACCATTAGAGCAAAATGGAACAAGATATGTGTCTAGACTTTGAACTTTCTAGAGGGATAAATTGATGGTTTAAAAATATTAGCATCAAGCCGGCATTGGTGATGCATGCCTGTAATCCCAGTACTTGGGATGCTGAGACAAGAGGATCACAGATTCAAGATGAACCTCAGCAACTTAGTGAGACTCACAGCAATCTAGAGAGAAACTGTTTCAAAACAAAAAGTAAAAAAGGGACTGGGGGATGTAGCTGAGAGGTAGAATGCCTCTGGGTTCAATCCCCAATACCAATAATAAATAAATAAGTAAATAATTAAATATAATAAATATTTTGTTTCCCCCAATTAAAAATACATGCAAACTGACCTCCACAATAATAAAAGCAATTAAACTGATGGAAGCTAATTAGTTGTGTATTGTTTGCAGAATCATAAGCAACAGTCACAAAAATCATAATGTATAGAAGTTACACAGTGCTGTTATGTACCAAGTGTTGTTATATGGCTTATACTTATATTAATGCATTTAAAACTTCTGAATGGGTGTATACTTTAGCACATAGTTATCATTAGCTAATAGATATTCAGGCTCTTCTTTATCACTCATTTTAAGCTAGTAATTGGGTTCTCATTTATTAAAGGAGAATTTTTCGTAAATCTTGATTATTGTACAAACTCTACATTGAATAAACAAGTAAGTTTGCTGTGGCCAACCTTACTGGTTTTCCTCCAGTATATTTTCTCTTTTATTCCACATAAATGAAGTGTCTAAAATTAGCTGAGTACATGGCCACTTAGAAAAAAATATATATTACTTGTTTCAACTTCTGCAATAACAGGTGGCTGTGTCACTATGTTTTGACCAATGAGATATAAGTAGAATTACAGCGGGCAACTACTGTTACCATATAAAATCACAACAAATGTAATGGTTTAGAGCAATACAAATTTATTATCTTACAGTTCCTGAGGTTACAAGTCTGAAATAGCTATTGCTGGATTGAAGCCAAGGTGTCAGCAGGGCTACGTTTCTTCTAAAGGCTCAAAGAACGAATCTGTGCCCTTCTTTTCCCACTTTCTAGAGGCCTCTGCCTTCCCTGACTCGTGCCCTTCCTTCATCTTTAAAGTCAGCAGCATACTACTTCCATAGCTCTGACACTGACTCTCCTGCCTCTCTCTTTCACTTTTAAACATTCTTATGACTCCTGTGGATCCATCTGGACAGTCAGAACAATCTCCTCAAATCAAGCCCAGCTGATGAGCAGCCTCAATTTGTAATCTTCATTCTTTCTTGCCATGTAACCTAACAAATTCACAAGTTCTGAGGATTAGAATGTGGGCATCTCAGGGTGGGGTGCTTGTTACACAAACTTTCAATATTTAATTTTGAACTAAGTGGATATTTTTCTTTCCCACAGATGGAATGAAAATGTTGAACTATGCCATGAATTACCTTGGGAATTAAGCCATTCATGACTTATTCGGGTCTCAACACCAACAATAATTATAGTGAATCAATTGCAAATATGGTTATGCCTTTTTCTTCTCTTCTTAAAATGTGACATGATAACTCTTCCCATTAAGAACTAGAGTCTTTCTAAACTCCTTGAGTATGTGCTTATTGTTTCTTGTTTTGGTCAACGTGATTATAGCAAACAGAATACAAGCATAGATTTGGAAAAATAAAAGTTTATAAGTTCACATATAAAGATGCTAGAACTAGCTTGTTAGAGGATAAAAAACACATCAGTAGCAGCCCCAGTCACCCCAAGTGTCTCAGATGAGGTTGTAACTAAAGAGCCAGCCCCAGTGGACCTACCAGGTGAACATGGACTCATGAATAAGGCCAGCCTAGAGAAGAGCCAACCTCATCCCAAACCCACCCAAATTAAAGCCTAAAAAGAACCATGAGCCACACAAGTGGTCGATATTTTAAGATACTAACTTTTGGGTAGTTGTTGCTGTATTGGTCAGATCAACAGAATTCACAGAATGAAGAAAGGAAGGGGGGGGGAAGGATTTATTAGATTAGCTCACAATGTAGTCCTGAATTTTGACCACATGTGAAAAAGTCAGAGGAATCAGCAGCTTGTCGGGCGGTCTAAGAGCCGGAGCCCCAGGTTTGAAGCAACCACCAATTCAGTCCAGTCCAAGATGTGAAGATAAGGAAGCTTTTCGGAGAAACGATGGTGCAGTTTCAGTTCGAATAGTTGGAGGCCGAGGATCCCAGACGAGAGCAGAAGATCAAGAAGCTCCTCAAGGAAATGGCAAAATTACAGACTGACGATCTCAAACGAAAGCAGATGCGTTCTCTTCAGGAAGAGTCGTGACTCCTTCTACGTGGCTTTCTCCTTCTTTTATCCAAGTCCTGCACCTATCAGAACCCTGCTACCCACATTTAGGGCAGGACTTCCAGTTCAATCCGCTGTTACACAACCAAAGTCACATGATCTGGGGTGAGTCAAGTTGACAAATCAGACCAACTATCACAGTTGCGTAGAAAAAGCTGCCTTATCACAAGCTAACACATGCAGAGTTTAGTCTGTGACTGGAATGTTCTGGGTTCACAATATGTATTAACTTAATTCTCACAACCCTGTGAGCCATTTATAATCTCAACTTGTAGGTAAGGAAATTGGAGCTCACAGAGATGGACTTATGTGCTCTATGTCGTGCAGATAGTGAGAATTGAACTCAGGCAGTATAGTCCCAGAAACTGTGTTCTCAACTGCCATAATTCTATTCCTCTTTGAAAAAAGGACACTAGATGTGACAATATGGGGAGTCCAGGACTACCAACTGGAATTTTGTGTTTCAATCACTTTTATTGTGGATATTCTGCCCCTCACAGCTAAACGTAATTCAGAATTTGGTACCTGGATTTTAGAGCTATCAGTGATAAAACATAAGCATATAGCATTGGATTACTAGAATGTGTTCATATATTGTGTAAGAAATATCAAATATTAAAAGGTAATAATGCTTACTATGCAATGTCAAAATATTTGGCACAAATTTTGACTGCTATTAGTTCAGAGCTTGATCACATGCTAAAAAGAGGCTAAAGCACTAGATAAAATGATAGGAAAATTTCAAAATGTAGGTATTCATTAACTATTTATAGGTTCTTAACAGAGAAGAATATTCAGAATAGAATTTATCAGTCTAAAAGCAGAAATGACAAAGATTGTCATTCTAAGAAAGCAATCCGGGTCTATGGTGGGCAAATTTACTGTTGAAGTCTGGTAACTTGGAGACTCAGGGGACTAAAACAAATATGCGTGTGTCCCAAGTCAAGGTCATTATAAACAGTATCTCTGTAACATAAAATTGAACATGATAAGACTATTCTGTCAAACCTTGTATTAGTTAAGTATCTGTACAGGAACAGAGCCAGCAAGATAGGTACGATTATAAAAGAGGATTTACTAGATTGCTTTACGGGATCAAAGGCTGGATAGTCCCACAGTGGCTTGTCTGCATGCTAGAGAGCCTGAGGAACCATAGCTGTTCAGTCCAGAAGCTGGAGCCTCAAAACACACGGAATCAATGATGCAGCCCCAGTTCAAGAGTGAAGGCCTGGGGCACTCCCTGGAGAATCACTGGCGAGAGTTTCGGTTGGAAGAATGAAAGAAGCCAGGCATGGTGGCACACGCTTGTAATCCCAGTCCCTGGGAGGCTGAGACCAGAGGATCAAGGTTCGCGGCCAGCCTCAGCTACTTAGTGAGGCCTCCACAATTTAGTGAGGCCCTTTTTCAAAATAAAGAATAAAAAATAGGGCTGGGGTGTAGCTCAGAGGTAGAATGCCCCTGGGTTCCATCCCCAGTACTGAAAAAAAAAATAAAGAGTGAAAGAGCTGGAGTCTGATGCCTGCGGCAATAGCAGCAGCAATAGAAGCACCCTCCTTAGAAGAACTGAGCTTGCATCTGCTGTGCCTTTCTCTTTCTTCCGCCTTTTATTCCATCCAGGCTTCCAGCCTATTGGACAACACCATCTACATTCAAGGTAGGTCTCCCCTCTCGGTTTGCTGTCTCACATGCCAGTCATCTCCAGAAACACCCTCACCAACACACCTAGCAGTCTCTTAATCCTAGGTGTCTCGCAATCCAATCAGATTGACAATCCAGATTAACTACTGCAAGCCTATTTAAAATATTCTTTTCTCTGTACCAAATATCAGAATATAGTTTCCTTTTCTACCCAAATATATTGTTTCAGATATTTCCAAGGCAGTTAACAACAAGCAAGAGAGTGATAAATAAAAGACAAGAATCTTTCAGATGAAAATAATACCTATTGATGAAATATTTGACTATAATTACTTGTACATGGAGTGTCCTAGAAGAAAATCAACTAGAATACCATAATGTTTAGAAGGAAATTATACAATCAAAACCACAAGTTTTGATAAAGTTTATAATTGCATAAACCCTAAAGAATCTGCAGACCCAATCAGGGACCATCTGTTGTGAGGGCTGAGACACCAACAGCTGGGTGGGAGGGACGCTGCAGTGCTAAGTTCAGATGATGGAACCTATAGCAAATGACCACCTGTCATGAAGGAAGGTCTTTTCTATTCTTGCCTGACAAGATTTAAAAAAGGTTCTATCCAGTGACTGATGTTTATTTCCAACACCCATTTTGTTTTTTAATTTTATTGCATGTTTCCGGTTCCTATACCAGATGGGTAGAGAAATGGAAGTGTTCAGAGTGTTCAAATTGAGATAAAGTTTGTATATATGTATATATATACAAATACATATGTATATGAAGAATACATATATATACATATATGTGTGTGTATGTATGTGTGTGTGCATGTATGAACAAGAAAAACAATAAACAGTTATCTAAAAATGGGATCTCATATTCTTTTATCTTGAAATTCAGCTCCATACTAGAATATTTGGCGAATATGTACGTTTGAAAATTTAAATTTGGTTAGTGTATCACCTTTCACATATCATCCAAAGCAATAAAGGAAATTTAAGAGATTGTAACCTCAGCAATAGAAAGTTACCTAGTAAGCTCATTTCTCAGTTACCTAAGTATGTAATAAGCAAAGGATTTTCACTAAGATATCTTATATTATGCCATCTGACTATTATGAGGTTAAAATATTTCTAATTTCATAGTATGTATTTTTCACACTAGTAAAGGATCTATTTAAAAATAACTTGACATTTGGGACTTCTGTATTAACATAGTTTTTCAAATGTGTCAAATCTACCACAATCGTTAAAATTATTAATAATAGGATAAATAAAAAAGACTTTGCCCAATTGGGAAAAGTTAGTCCATAAGACATTCAGATTCCAGTCATCTTTTATTTTTCTTTGAAATGAAATAGTTAAGTTTCACTCTTCAAGTAAGGAAGTCATATAAACTATATTCTATCCTTAAGTTTATAATGTTTAGTTTATATAATTCTAATAATAAATTCACAATTATTATAATGGCCAAAATATGAATTTATTCATGAGATATTAATGTGTTACTCTTCACCTTAAGTTATCAAATTACTGGTTCTTTTCTCTCTCTAAGCATGCCTATTCATTTATTCAACAAAATCAGTGAACTAGTGTCATGGGTAACTCATTACAAGAAAAATAATATTTTCATACCCACTTTAAAAGAGATAAAAAATTATCTAAAATAAGCCTTTGATATTGAATCTTCTCCTATTAGAGACAATATAGTAGTGAGGTTATACATTGTTTATTAGAAAAAAAGTCTAGTTTATTAACCATTGAAATACCAATTGCCTTTTGAAGTGAAATGTTGGTCAGCGTAACTAAATAAAATCTGAAGTTTAACCTTTCTTTTTCTCACCTTCTTTTTTAGTGATTCTCTTCCTACCTTCCTGTTTCTATCTTCAACTTACTTACTCATGATACAATAGTCACTAATATTCCATTTGAAGGAAATTAAAACAACTGTAATTTTATATAATTAAATATACCAAATTATACTTTTAATACACTAATGGATAATTTCTTATAAGTTATTTAGAGATCAATAATTTGAATACATAATTATTAATTTTTCTATCAGTGAGTTACTTTTTAAAATGTAATAGAAGAGATGCCTTTGCATAACTGAAACACAGATAAAGCTTTGGGCTATAAGAAGAACAGAAAAACAACTGGAAATTGCAACAACTGTCCATGAAAATTCAGAGCCTCAACCTAATTTTGAAATTAAAATGTACATTAATGTTTCAAAAGAGCAAATATATACATAAAAATAATGAGTTACAGTTACATGAAGTCATGTACAATATACTGTTACAAGTAGCATGTGATCATTTCTATAATTGGTGGCTCCATTTGGAGACTTTTACTGTTTTGAAATATCAGTTGAATTAACTAGAGACATTTTGATAGTTCCCCATAAAATCTAGTCATAATTGGATTTTATGAAGCATTCTGAATGCTAACAGAAAAAACACATGTAAATGGGTTTTAAGTAGATATTAAAAGAAGTATGATGCAATTCAACTGCACATATTTTGTAGTATCACAGTTAATCGTAAGAGGAAATTATACAGGACTTATGGGAAAACACCATTGATTACTTGTACTATTCCCAGGCAGTACTTGAAATATTAATTTCCAAAATATAACGGCACACATTTTAAAAAATTTTTATATGCTTTTATTGGTGCATTATAGTCTCAAATCATAATGTAAATCATGTTGACAGTGACATACATGCACATAACACTTGGTCACCCCCCCCGGCTCCCTCCCTATCCCCCCTTCTCCATACAGAGTACTGAGATTGACATTGATTGGTATTTTCACGTATGTACACAAAGCCGATGATAGTAATTCCTTCAATGATCCTCAATCTTCCCCCTCCACTTCCCCTAGACCACCTCCCTGGCTCCACTGAGGTTTCTGCTCTATTGTTCAGAGTCCTTCTGGTATCCCATATTAGAGAAAACATATGACCCTTCACTTTCTGTGACTGGCTAATCTCACTTAACATAATGTTCTCCAGGTCCTTCCATTTTCCTGAAAATGATATAATTTCTTTCTTCTTTATTGCTGAGTAGAATTCCATTGCAGCGGTACTAGGGATTGAACCCAGGGATGTTCTACCTCCACGCTACACCCCCGGCCCTATTTTTTATACTTTATTTTGAAACCGGGTCTCACAAAGTTGTGGAGGGCCTCACTAAGTAGAGA
>PVJS01048908.1:0-14872 GCA_004027185.1 Glis glis
GACCGGAGGATCCGGGTTCGCGGCCAGCCTCAGCTCTCGCTCTGTCTCTCTCTGTCTCTCTCTCTCTCTACTTAGTGAGGCCCTCCGCAACCTCGTGAGACCCGGTTTCAAAATAAAGTATAAAAAATAGGGCCGGGGGTGTAGCGCGGAGGTAGAAGGCCTCTGCGTTCAATCCCCGGTACCGCAAAAAAAAAAAAAAAAAAAAAAAAGAAACTGAAAAAGAGAAAACTTCTATCAGGTGGTTTCTCTGGAATGTAAGGATCTAGTTTCTATATCTAACTTCAATATTTCCCAAGTGATGCTTGTCCTGAGAGTAAGGGGAATGGAGTAGAAGGAGAGAAAGGGAATGACAAGAGTTGAGGCTCTAGGCTCCCTAAATCCACTTCCGCTCAGAAGTTTTTTGGTAGGACTTCTGCAGTTCAAACAGAGAGCTCGATGGCCACAGCATGTTTGCTTTAAGTTTTGCACTTATTTTTTTAAGAACTGACTGGTTTGGATTGAAATATAAGTGCACTTGTTCCATGATGAAGAGGAAAATACAAGGAGTTGTAGGAATGATGTGTACTTTGTACTTTAGTAATTATTTTAAAAGGGAAAGATAAGGAAAAATCCTAAAAATGGAGAGAAATCAGTATTGCATTGTTTGCATGTTTGATGGTGGAATAGGGCTCGCTGCTAACTTACATATTTTTGACTGAGCCCACAAAAGTCAGAGAGGACACTAAACTATGATTTTGCAACAGCTGTTTCAAGAATGTTGGAAAA
The DNA here is from genome assembly GCA_004027185.1 of Glis glis. Lineage (NCBI taxonomy): Eukaryota > Metazoa > Chordata > Mammalia > Rodentia > Gliridae > Glis > Glis glis. Next base: position 766 of record PVJS01048908.1, read on the forward strand.
CGAGTTTGTAACTTGATGGACAACTGGGTTTATCATTATAAAAATCAACCAGTTGCTTTGCTAGTAGTTTCAGCAAGAAGACTTTTATGTGCAGAATTAAGGGAAGAAATGTAAAACATTCATTTTATATATTCATAGATAAGCCTTCATATCAGAGATACTGCTGTCTGTGCAGTATTTTATTTTATATGAGTCTCCACCTTTGGCTTGAGTAATCTCTCTCCTGGAAATACATTTCATACTTTTATTCTACGAGAGTAAAAGAATGATCTTTATGCTCACCTTTCTTTGCAAATGCTTTTGATCAAATCTTACTGTGTGAAATACCAAAATAGTTCAGGACATGGTTCTTTCAATTGATTTCCTTATCCTTGAACCAGGACATAATTAATTTTCCCAACTATTGAGTTTCATGTGTTTCAAATATTGCAGTGTGATCCATACATAATTGTTGAGTACAGGCTGATGATCTCGTTGACTGCTTTTGAGCTCTATTTACAAACCATTATTAGTTCTAATGTTTTCTGTGTTTTACTTGCTAAATATGGCTTCCAGTTCTTGTTTAAAATTTATTTTCATTAACTAGATAGTTATTAGGACAAAAACAGTACTCTGCTCCCCGCATGGTGGCACATGCCTGTAATCCCAGTACTTGGGAGGCTGAGACAGAAGGATTGCAGGTTCGAGACCAGCCTCAGCAACTTAGTGAGACACTTTCAAACAAAAAAATAAAAAGGGCTGGAAGTATAGCTCAGAGGTAGAATGGCCCCGGGTTCAATCTCCAGTACCACACATGAAAGAAAGAAAGAGAGTGAGAGAGAGAGAGAGAGAGAGAGAGAGAGAGAGAGAGAAAGAAAGAAAGAAAAAGAAAGAAAGAAAAAGAAATAGTACTCCGAACCCAGATTTGAATTCGAAAAATAATAACTCATGATTTTGCCAACCCATTCACAGCATGACTAATAATCTTTTGATGGACAGGATTTATTTGCATTAATGTCCTATCTCAATGCAACACCTCCAGATTTGTTAGTTGAACCATAGAGATGGGAGACGTGCAATCCCAGTGATCAACTCATTCACATTTTTTGTTGCTACAGATGTCACTATTCAGTGCTGAAGGATCATCTAGTTTTTTATTAAAAGTCTCCTAAATGGCTCTATGTGAAACAAATGAAAAAAGAAACACGCTATTTCTGAGCTTGATGCTGGCTCTCCTCCTTCTCTTTTGTCTGGCTTGATATGTTGAAATCTCAGTTAATGCTGTTGACAAGTATGTACACTTTCAGTTGCCAGCCAGGTCTTAACTTTCACAAAAGAACTGCTGGAAAAGTTCTGGTCCTGCGATGGCTGCTGTGATAAAAGGCACCTTTCATTAAATAACCCCCCTCTCCCCTCTGTGCTGTGCCCAAAAATGCAGCAGTACAGCCAGTAGAAGGTGATTCTGAAAGCAGAGGTGGAAATAGAAAATTGCTGGAATCATGGCCGGCAGTACAGGGTTACACAAAGTTGGCCATACAATTGCAGTCATGCTGGTAAATCAATATGTGTTGCCATGGAGAGATGGCTAAAAGAGGAAAAACAGATGGTGGTGGTTGTGGTGGAGACAAAGAAACAAAAGACCCAAATCTCCTTCCATGTAAAAGTTATATAGAACTCAGCAGTTTGGGAAGAATGACACTGTATATACTTAGAAGGCTTAAATTGATATTTTCATCATATAAGTGCAGAAACATATTATTAAAATCATCACATTATTCATCTACTTTTCCCAAATCTGGAGTTACCTCTTTCACATCACCTGCCAAAGCATTCCCTTTTTTTCAGCCAGCTCATGCCAACACCCATTTTTATTTGTTAAATCCATCATGATTTAAAGCTACATTGCCCACAAAATATTTTAATTGCAAGTTTTCTCAAAAATGGTTATTTTCTCTTTCTCTGAAGAAAAAAATATATTGTTAGACATATATTTATTATGCATTCACAATATGCACAACACTGTTATATTCACTGTATGTGTGCTGTTCTATAAAGATATGAGCTGACCCAGGCCCAGAATCATTAAAACCTTTTATCTTATGACACAAACACATCAAGAAATGGGAAATTGAACTAAATAGACACTTCACAAAAGAATAAATACTAATGACCAATAAATACATGAAAAAATGTTTAACATCTTGGAAAGATGTGTTTCTGATGGCATGATAGAATAATTTCTCTGAACATCACTCCTGCTAAAAACAACTGTAAATGTCAGATTTTTAAGTTTTAATTGATGAAAAGTATCAATCACCAGATTCTGAAAGCCCAAAAATTGCAAAAAAAAAAAAAGGAAAACCACAAAACTCACACAAAGAGATATTATAGTCAATTGTCAAGAACATGGAGACATTTTCAGACCTGCTGGGGGTGGGAAGAAAATCCCTTCATGAGAAAAATAGTCACTTCTTACTGACATCAGGAGAATTGAGATCACTTTTAATGCTCAAGAAGTAAAATGTATGTAGTGAAAAAATGTCTAAAAGTACTTAAATGAAATAAATATACTTTCAAGTGAAGAAAAACAGACCCCCATTCAACAAATTTGAAATTAAATTCTTTAGAAGGAAAGAATCTTTCCCAGAGAGAAGATCTGAGATACAAGAAGAGATGATGAGCAAGAAAGTGGGAAATATGTAGATAATCAGATGTGAATATTGTGAAATAATAACTGTCAGTAAAAATATATACATTAAAAATACCTACTGGGGAAATTATAGAGTTCTACAGAGTTCTATTTGGAAAAAGAAAAAGATAGTGATTAACTTTTGATATTGATAATTGTGTATGTATGATGAGATATCATAGGCAACTGTTAAAGTAAATATATCACATAGACTTGTAATGAATAAAAGGAGAAAATAGAAAATATAAAAACAGTCAATTCAAAAGAAGAAAGCAGAAAAAGAAGCTTTAGAAATGAAAATAAGCATAAGAATATAACAGGGACATATAAAAATGTATCATTAATCGCAATAAACATAATTGACCAAAATAGTTGATTTATAATTCTCAAGCTAGACTGAAAAATAAGTCCAGCCATATGCTGCATAGGAATATACAAAATATGATCAAAAGTATAAAAAAAGCTGTACCAGTCAAACACTAAGCAAATTAAGGTGATGTATCTATTCCAAGCAAAATAAAACTTAAATCAGGTGTGCTAGCACACACCTATAATCTCACTACTTGGGAGGCTGAGACAGGAGGATCACAGGCTTGAGGACAGCTTTAGCAACTTAGTGAGACCCTACTTCTAAAAAATAAAAAAGGACTGGGGGTGTGGCTCGGCGGTAGAATGTCCCTGGGTCCAATCTTCAGTACCAAAAAAAAAAAGAAAAAATTTTACTATTACAATGGAGAAAGATACAATTTATTATAATAAAATATTAAATTTGCCAAATTTGTAGATATATTAAATTTATATTAACCTAAAAACTAGCATGAAATACCTAAAGCAAAATCTTTAAGAGTTAAAAGGCAATTTAAAAAAAATCTATTATCTTATTGGACTGTTGTATCACACATGGTTTGGCAAATGAGAGATAAAACAAATAACCACAAAAGTAAAAATAAATACTTAGAAGATAACACATATTTGCATTGCACCCAAGGTCTGTAGAATACACAGAGTTTTCAATAACATATGGTATATTTATGAAAATTGCTCAGATTAGTGAGTCATAAAGCAATTCTCAATAAATTTATGACTAGTGTTAACATTTTGTTTCATTGTTCTTCCTCTTATCAATTTCATTGATTTCTACCTATCTTTGCTATTTCCTTCCTTCTTTCTTGGATTTATTTTTTTCTTGTTTTTCTAGGTTCTTCGACTGAAAGCCCAGATTATTGATTGAATAACTTTCTTTGTTCTATTGTATGCATTAATATAGTCCTACAAATTTCTGTGTAGATACACTTTAGCTATGTCCCACAAAGTTTGCTATATTTTCACTTTTATTCACTTCTATGTATTGGTGAATTATTCAGAAGTGTGTTATTTAGTTTACAATTTGGGGGAGATTTATTGGTTATTAATTTCCAGTTTGATTTGATTTTAGTTCAAGAGCAGACTGTTGGATTTCAGTTCTTTTTAATGTGTTGAGATTTGCTCATGCTCTCAAATATCTGGGCAGATGCTTCATAGGCAGTCAAAGAGTATGTATTCTGAGATTTCTGGTAGAGTGCTCTATAAATATTGATTTAGTTATGTTGTTTAATGATATCATTGATTTTTTTTGCTCTTTTATGTCCAGTTGTTCTATCAGTTGTTTTCTTCAGAGAAGGGTGTTGCTTGTCTCCAACAATAATTAGGGATTTTTCTGCTTCTCTTGTCAATTCCGTCAATTTTTGATTCACATATTTGCCACTTTTGGTTTGGCTCATGCATATTTAAGGTTATTGTGTCTTATTGGTGAATTGGTACTTTTATCATTATATAATGTCCACTTTTGTCTCTGGTAATTTTTTGCTCTGTAGAATACTTTATCTGGTATTAATATAATCAGTCCTTTCTTTTGATTAATGTTTCCTTTGATATTTTCATCCTTTTAATTTCAGCTTACTCATATCAGTCATTTGAAGTGAGCTTCTTATAGATAATGTACTGATGGGTCATGGTTTTTTAATCTATTCTGCCAATTTCTGTCTTTTAATTGGCATATAGACTACTTACATATAATGTGATTCTTGGCATGTTAGGACTGAAGGCTAACATCTTTATTTTGTATTCTATGTTTATTCTTGCTTTTTTTATTTCTGTTATCTTCCCCTGCCTTCCTGTGAGTTGTTTAGACATTTTTCAAAATTATATTTTGATTTCTCTATAGTGATTTTGGGTGTATGTATATCCAAGTGTAGCATATTTAGTGGTTTCTTCCATGGTGTCATAACTTACCACAGTCTATCAGTGCCATAGTTTTACCAGTTCAGTTAATCTATAGCAACCGTACCCCACTTGAGGTCTCTTTATCCCCCTTTTATAATTGTTTTAAATATTTCCTTCATAAACATTCAGAACTTCAACAGAAAGTGCTATGAATTTTGCTTCAACCATCACACATAATTTAGAAAGCTCAGAAGGAGAAGTAAAACCTGCTGTGTTTGCCCATAATCTTTACCATGTTATTTCTTCTGTCCTGAAACTTCAAGTTTTCTTCTTTGATCATTTTCTTTCTGTTTGGGGAACTTACTTAACTATAAATATAAGGTAAGTGTGCTGGTGATGAATTTTTCTCAAGGAAAAGTTTTCCTTTATCTGAGAAATCAAGACCTCTACTCATACCTAAAGGATATTTTTATTTTATATTTTACTTTCTATTGTATAATAGAGGATTATTGGTTAACAATTTTTGTCTTTCAGTACTTAAAAATAGTGTGCCACTTGGTCAACATTCTCACTGATATTCTCCAAGAAAACTGACCACACAACTTAGAGAAAGGTTTATTTGATCACAGTTTTTTGGAGATCTTGAAGTTTTAGTCCATGTTAGGCTGGGTTACATCTACAGAGTTCAAGGCATGGCGGCAGGAAACAGAGAGAGGGAGAGAGCAAGGGCTCTGCTCTCACATCATGGAGGCCAGAAGCAGAAAGCAAACAAGCAAGGTGATTCAAAGACAAAAGCATAGTCCCTCAGGCCACACCCACAGGGACCCACATTCTCCAGTCACAACCCACCTGCCTAGCTTACTGCTCAGTAAACCTGATCACAATGGATTTACACACTGATGAGATTACAACGCTCGCCACTCAATTACATCAGCTCTGAAAGTTAATACATGAGCTCTTCGGGGGACATTCCATATCTAATCATAACAGCCACTTTGCTCTGCCTCCCATAGTTTCTGATGATAAATCTTCTGTCATTCTAGTTGTTTCTCTCTAGATGCTGTTGAGTAATTTGTATTTAATTTTGAGAATTTTCATTATGTTGTGTCTTGCTATGGACTCCTTTGAGTTTATTCTGATTGACGTTCCCTCAGCTTCTTGAATCTGTAGGTTTACTTATCTTGCTAAATTTGGGTAGCTTTCTGACATTATTTCATCAAATACTTTGTGAGCTATACCCTCTCTCCTCTTCTTTCAAGACTCCAGTGATGAAAATGTTAAATATTTTGTGATAGCTCCAGAGGTCTTTGAGTCTCTGTTTTTTGTATGTTTGTTTGTTTTATTTTTTGGTCTACTAATTTTTACCATTCAATCCTCCAGTTCACTGGTTCATCCCTCTGCCCCCTGCTTTCTGTTGTAGAGCCCACCCACTGAGGTTTGCCATGTCACTTATCATATTTTTAAGTTTTAAAATTCCCATTTGATTCTTCTTTATATATCCTATTCTTTGTAGAGACTTTCTACTTTTTGCTGAGATTCTAACTTTTCATTTGTCTCATGTTTGCTTGCAGTCACCCATTGAACCATTTTTAGCATGGCTGCTTCAAAATCTTTGTCAGATAATTTTAACATCTCTCTTCTCTTGGTGTTGGTGTTTATTGCTTGTATTTTGTTTTGTTCAATTTAGTTTGACATTTTCCTATTTCTTGGTATGACAAGTGTTTCTTTTTTATTGAAACCTGAACATTTTTTATTATGCTGTGAGAACTTAGATCTGGTTATTATTATTTTGGTACTGGATATTGAAACCAGAGGCAATCTACCTCCAAGGTATACCCTCAGGCTTTTTTATTTTATTTTTTTATTTTGAAAGAAGGTCTCCCTAGATGAGGGTCTTGCTAAATTGCTGAGACTGGCCTCAAACCTTTGGTCCTCCTGCCTCAGCCTCCCAAGTACTGGGATTACAGGCATGCGCCACCATGCTCAGCCACCTTAGATCTTATTTAAGCCTTTCCTTCCTTCCTTCCTTCCTTCCTTCCTTCCTTCCTTCCTTCCTTCCTTCCTTCCTTTTTTCTTCTCTCTCATGCACCAGCAAGAGATGGGTGAATTACTGCCAGGTAGAGGTAGAAATAGATTCTCCAAAGCTGGGCGTGGTGGCGCACACTTGTAATCCCAGTACTTGGGAGGCTGAGACCAGAGGATCCAGGTTTGTGGCCAGCCTCAGCTACTTAGTGAGGCCCTCCGCAACTTAGTGAGACCCTGTTTCAAAATAATAAAGAATAAAAATTAGGGCTGGGGGTGTAGCTTGGAGGTAGAATGCCCCTGGGTTCAATCCTCAGTGCCAACAACAAAAAAAAAAGACACATGAAAAAGAAGAAAATAAAATGCAAGGTCACACAAGACACAGCTCAGTCACTGCCTAAGGCTTTCCGCATTGCTACACCCATGGACCTATTGTGCTTCCAGTGGTTTACTGCAATAGTCAATGGTTTGCCTTCCCCAGGATATCAACAGGACTAGGACATTCCAGCAGTTGCTACATAATGAACTTAAAGTAGGAAAAGCAAAGCAAAGAGAACCATCAAAAGAAAAATAAAGTTGATGATGTTAACCTACTTTAACATCATCACCTGCTTTTGACATAAATGTCTCTTGTACATTCTAATTCTTAAATTAGAATGGCTTCTCTAAAAAGTCTATAAACACTTTGACATGTTCAATGTTTGTATTTTTCCTATATTATGTTTAAACAGGAAACATTTCATTTCATTCTAAAATGCTCCTTAGCTCTTGTTGAAAATGTGTACTTTAAAGGGATTTTCTAAGGAAAGAATTCTTGCAGGTGGTCTCTATGACAAATAAAAATAAGAAAAGGCTTTTAAAGAAACATTTGGCCCATAACCCTGTCTTCTGTCTTCCCATGCTGGGTTGCCATTTACGTAACACCACCATGGGGGTCTTAAATGCCATGGTAGGTCTGTTCCCGCCAGCTGTTTGCAGGATTGTGTAGGTCACCCAGCCTAGGGGCTCGACTTTAGTGCTCTTGGATCCATTATGGCTCCACTGGAGGGTTGAAATTCAATCTTCAGTCACTGTTCTGTAACAAATTGGCACTTTGGGCTTTTGCTTGAATAGTTGTTTTATTCCTGATTTGAGCTACTCATTCACTGAGCTGCGTTTCTCAAGGTCTGTGTCTGTTTAGGAGGAGGAGGACTTAGGTTGGAGGAGTTTGGTTGTAGGATAATTCCTGGCAGGGGCAGAATACTTAGAAGCTGAACCAAATGGTGAAATGACCCGCTTCAGAGATCCAGCGACATTCTTGGACAAACATCAATTGATTATTCCCTTCTTCTAGTTTTTGTGAAATTTTTACCAGGTGTATTATTGAGTTAGTATGAAAGAAGGAATGAGTGATTTTGTACCCTGGTTGTTTGGCTTTTGTTTGTGTGTTGTTTTTTTTTTTTTGGCATGGTTTATTTTATGTTCATACCAGTGTCTTTTAGTGCTACTAGAAAACAAAAGTATAAAATCCTTCCCTTAATGAGAACCTATTGGTAAAATGAAGCACTTTTCAAGTTTACTTAATTATAAAAATCTCATTTCCTATAATTAGACCCCACAGCTTGAAACCCTCTGTATTTAGTTAGGCTAACTGGATTAATTTGAAAGGAGCAAGGACTAAAATAATCCCTGGCAGTGAATAACCCCCAAAATTATTTTTAGTAAGCTTTGGGATTCCTTTCTGTGCTGAATTCTTGCCTGTTGTTTGAATTATTCTAATCATATTTGATTTAACTTAGAATGAAACACATTTCCATGTGCACATGTTCACAGACAGAGGAGAGAGCCTCCATGCAGTTCTGAGCTCAATGGCGAAGGTCTAGGCTGCTAGCTTTGAGGCACTATGGAAGTGCACAGTCCACAGGCTGACAGTCCACACTTGGATTTAATTTGCCTTAAATCAAAGGATAATGAAAGCTCAATTGGCATCTGTAATCTGATGTGGTGTAAGATCTTCCATAAGGGAATCAAACACCTTAGCTTCAAGACTATAATTTTCCTCCCCACTTTCAGTGATTTAACAGTATTTACCCTGCAAGTTCACATTGGTCGGAGTGAAGATGGAAGCCAAATCGAAATGGTTCTCACAGGTAATTGTCCTTTAGACGCTAGTTTTGGGGTTTTTGTTTGTTTTTTGTTTTTTCCTCTTTTGTTTGTGGTACTGGGGATTGAACCCAGGGACATTCTACCTCTGAGCTACACCCTCAGTTCTGTTTTACTTTTTTTATTTTGAACAGGGTCTCCTAAAGTTGTTGAGGGTCTTGCTAAGTTGATGAGGCTGGCTGGCAATCCTCCTGTCTCAGCCTCCAAAGTACTAAGATTATAGGCATGTGGCACCACACCCGGCTCAGACTCTAGTTCTTTAATTCTTGTACACCTTCCCTGTTCTAAGTTGCCTTGACCTGAGTTCAGTTTCCCATCCCCTCTCACCTGATAGCTGTGATACTTTCTACCATGTTACCCACCCTCAGTCCAAATCTCATACCATCCCTACTACCTCCCTACTCTCATTACAAAACAGGATAGAAACACTTCCAAACCTCTGATGAAGGGGTTTTCTAAAGCATAAGGCCATTTATGAAACCCACATACCTAAGAAGTGGTTTTCCAACACCTGCTACATCAATCCCAAGTCTAACTGAGCATGCCTAACTCTTCCTTTTTCCCTAATGAGGCTCCGTCCAGAGTTTCTGCTTCACACCAGTGTTTCTCAAACAATTCTTGGCCCATTGTTAGGTTGGAAAATCAGTTTAGTTGGTCTAGCTTAGCATTTTATAACAAAACATAATGAAATAAAATATACCAGACTATGGCACACATAATAAAGTTAAGCACTGCTTCTTGATACTTTGTCTCTGGCTATTGTAGGTTGAAGTAAAATATACACACAAACACACACACACACACACACACACACACACACACACACAAAGAAGAGAGATCATACAAGTACACATCTTTCTTTCTTAATACAAGTAATCCATGTTTATCGAATAAAATATTTTTAAAAATTAGAATAGCAATGATTTTTAAACAATAGTCCAGAATTCAGGAAGAATTGAGAAGATGGATTTAATATTCTGTGTTTCTATATACACACATGTGATTTATGGCATGTATGCCTGACTATACAAATCTTTCCTATACTTACAATGCTCTCAAAATATTTACTGATTGAAGGAAGATATAAATTTCTTGTTATCAAATAGAATTCCATTTTATATACAATTATGTTTTCCTTCATTTTATATAGTGATTTAATTTCTATATAAATACATATTGATATATTTTATTTTTGTGGGCATATAATATTTCATCCTATGGATATGTGAGCATATACTTTTAATATGCTATAATGTGGGACATTTAGACAGTTTCTAATCTTCCCACCCCCTGATTATAAATGTTCTTCTCAGCAGCCTTATATAAGAGCAAACATGTATGTATGTATTAATATATATGCATGTGTGTGTGCATGTGCACATGTGTGTGCGTGCACCAAACATGGATTTAAGTACTTTATATACTTTAACTCATTTAGTCAGCAAAAGAACACACCTGTAATCCCAGTATTTAGGAGACTGAGACAGGAGAACTGCAGGTTTGAGAAATGCCTCAGCAACTTAGACAGACCCTCAGCAACCTAGCAAGAACCTGTTTCAAAGTAAGAAAAAGAAAAATAAGGGCTGGGAGTATAGCTCAGAGGTAGAACACCCTTGGGCTCAATTCCCAGTCCCCAAAAATTATTTTAAAAAGAACAAGCAAAGTAGGTTCTGTTATTTTCTTGATTTTATAGGTGAGGAGCCAGGGCATAGAGCTTAAGAATATTGCTCAGGATCACATGTTAATACAAGTGCCAAAACCAGATTTTGAAACAGTCTGGCTCAAAAGACCATGTGTCCAATACTATACACTGATCCTTCCGCATTTGTGCAATTAAGACAGATTCCTGACAGTAGACTTAAATTGCGCATGATTAAGCGCTTGTTTCGGGGCACATAGATATTTCAGCAATCTTGGAAATGCTCTGCTCTTCCCTGAGCTCGACTTGTGCCGCCCCCACCCTTCTCTGCTGCAAAACCTGGGACTGTTCTTGAGCATCTTGTTCAGCAGCACAACTTTGAAAAGGTGTCTAGAACTTGCTAGTTGTGTCAAGAAGAAGTGGAAACACTTTCCTCTGTGCTCCTTTAATGCCTGAACACTCATCTACCATAGCACATATACTATTGTATTATGCATTTTTATGTGATGTGATCTATGCATTTCTTCTCTACTGGAGTGAGAACTGGCTCTTCCAGATAAAGGGTTCTGCCATTAGCCTTCATGCCTCCAGAGCATATCTCAATTGCTGAATGGAGTTTGTTGAATAAATGATTGAACTAAAGAAAGAAAAAATAGATGAATGGTTTTAGGTTCATAAAACCGAAACTACAAAGAACTAATAATCACTTCCTAATGATTGGATTAAAAGTACATATTTTAAAATACTTTATGCTTACCTCTCTATCTTTTTTGTGTGTCTGTTCTTTTTTTTAATATGCTTTTATTGATGCATTTTAACTATACATCATGTTGAGGTTTAGTGTGCTAGAAACATACATGTATATAGTACCTGGTATGTTTTCCTCTCAATCTTTACACATTATGTTAGTCATTACATTAATTATGCATTTTATGCCACATATATATGCATACATATTTTCCACTCCCTAAAATCAGCTGGTATCATGTGATTTCTGTAATGTTTGTCATCACAAAGCATATTATCCAGACTCCAGATAGTATAACTTCAGCTCCTTTTTCAATTTATTCATCTTGAAAAAGTCATGGTATTTTGAATTTGGTCAATGTCAGTAGAGTTGCTTGACAGTAAAATTGCTAATAAGTGTGAAATGATACTATTAATCATTAAGTACCACTAATGTAGCCCACATTATTTTCTTCATTATTGACATGAAAGTGATTTTCTCCAGACAAAGAATAGGATTTATTTATAATATGTTCACATCAATAGGTTACCACTAGGATATACAACATACAGTTGGCCCTTCGTGTATGTGGGTTCCACATTCATGGATTCAACCAACCTCTGATGAAAAATTAGTTTAAAAAATATGTTTGTACTGAACATATACAAATGCTTTTCTTGTTATTATTCATAATAGTTATTTACCTAGCATTTACATTGTATTAGGTATTATAAGTAATATAGAAATGATTTAAAGTTAACAGGAAGATATGTATGGATTATATGCAAAAACTCTGCAATTTTGTATAAGGAACTTGAAAATCCACAGACTTTGGTATCGATAGGGTTCCTATCCACAGATACTAAAACATGACTATACTAGCAAACATATTTATTTATCTTTTTCTTGTCAGTATGTCTTGGTGATACAGCTTTCTAAGTACTTTTTAGAGTTAAGGCTAGATTGGTTTACATCCAATCCTTATGCTTATATCACAATTTTGAGTTATAATGCTACTTCAATTAATTTTTTCTGAAAAGAACTTTCTATTGGGTGCAGGATGGTCTGGGAGTAGTCCTAGTAACCTCAGTAATGGAGCTAGTCGCAGCAGGAGTTGGAATATGTAGGGACTCTAACTCAGACATGGTTTTCTGGGGTTGAAAAAAGGGGAGGGAAAGCTCCAGGTTCTTCCTACACTGGTCAGAACCTGGCTGAGTCATGGATCTATTCCCACTACAAGACAGGACACCTCCTCCAAGAGAGCCCTAAATTGAGAAAGTAGGAAATAACATCTATGTGGTACAATGTTGGCTCCTAAAACATCCAAGTGCCAATCTTGAAGACATATGAATATGATATCCTACATGGCAAAGGGAAATTATCATCACAGATCAAATTAAGTATTTAGCTGATCTTGAGATGTAGAGATTTTCCTGGATTATCCAGAAGAGCCCATGGTAGTCACAAGTGTCTTTGTAAGTGGAGGAAGGAGAGAGGGGAGCAGGAAGCAGAAGCATGATGGCATGAGGACTCAACCCACGGCAGCTGGCTCTGAAGATGGATGGAGGAGGAGGCCACAGCCAAGGGCAGAGGGCAGCTTCTAGAATCTGTAAAAGTCAAGGAAATGGACTCTCCCCAGAGCCACGAGAAGGAATGCACCCCTGCCAATTCCCTGAATCTTAGCTCACTGAGACCCGTTCTAGACTTCTAAACTACAGAAGGTAATGAACTAGTGTAAGCGTTGGTGATTCATGAGAGCATTGAAATAGCAACAGGAAACTGTGTCACTGTTGCTCTTGATTGATTGCCACCTATGTGCTTAATCTGCATGTCTTAATATTTATTAACAAGTCAGTACTTACTATTATGTACTTTCGATGAAGAAACTGAAGCTTGACAAAGGGTAACAGAGCTGGTAAGTTTCTGAAAAGTACAACTTGCCTCTTCTGAAGGACTGAGGGAAGGATGTCCCACCTAGAAATGAGTGAGGTAGAGAAGACAGAGAATTAAGTCATGAAACACATAATCGCACTTTCTATGCTATCTCATCTCTTGTGATGAAGCTTATTTTAGAATTTAACTGCATTAAACAGTACATTCTGTTACATGATTTCAGAGTGGTGTAGTGAGGACATTAAGATACTAGTCACAGCTCTGGTGCTAATTAGCTGATTGTTCATCTCTTCATATATGCAATAGGATAATAGTTATTGATCCTACTGTTGTTGGGATCAAATTAGATTAATAAATACTGAAAATTGAGCATTAAATAATGTCATATCCATAGCATTGCTATCTGTTTTTCAGGCTTTAGAGCCTTTCTCTAACATATGGGCTTACTCCTAGGCACACTGAGATGTTGGTGAAGTAGTGTCACTGTTGATATGCTGAGGCGGTGCACAGGATAAGCAAAGAAAATTTCTGAGTGAATTTGTGATGCATACATGCCCTTCACATGCAGTCTTTCAGCATGTCAGCCTCCATTAATCTATTTGTAGTATAACATCTATTCCTCTTTTAGTAGGAACATTTCCTTGATGTGCTATCCAGTTTCTTATTACTTTAAAAAAATAGATTTGCGGCTGGGCGTGGTGGCGCACGCTTATAATCCCAGTACTTTGGGAGGCAGAGACCGGAGGATCTTTGTTCGCGGCCAGCCTCAGCGCTCTCTCTCTCTCTCTCTCTCTCTCTCTCTCTCTCTCTCACT
>PVJS01048909.1:0-14874 GCA_004027185.1 Glis glis
ATATGCTGCTTACAAGAAACTCACCTTCTAGCCAAAGATATCCATATGCTAAAGGTGAAGGATGGAAAAAAAATATATACCATGCAAATGGAGACCGAAAGCAAGTAGGGGAATTAATGCTTATATCCGACAAAATAGACTTTAAGCTAAAATACATCAGAAGAGACAAAGCAGGTCACTTCTTATTAATAAAAGGAACAATCCAACAAGAAAATATAATGATAGTAAACATTTATGCCCCAAATGTGGGTGCACCCCTAATTGTAAAACAAACAGGGACATCAGGTCTCAAATAGACCCAAATACAACAATATTGGGAGACTTCAACACACCACTCATGCCATTAGATCGATCCTCCAGACAAAAGATAAGTAAAGATTCTTCAGACCTAAAGAAAACTATCAACCAAATGGACCTAATAGACATATACATAATATTTCAACCAGCAACAGCTGAATACACTTTCTTCTCAGCTGCCCATGGAACCTTCTCCAAAATAGACCACACCCTGGGCCACAAACCAAGCACCAGCAAATTCAAAAGATGTAATACAATCACCTGCATCTCCTCAGATCACAACGGAATGAAAGTAGAAATTAATGACAAGAAGACCAGAAGTAATCACATAAGACTGAATGATACACTCTTGAATGAGGACTGGATCAGAAAAAAAGTAAGGGGATAAATAAAAAAATTCCTGGAGTTAAACAAAAATAGAGACACAACATACTGTACCAAAATCTATGGGACACTTTAAAGGCAATGTTAGGAGGAAAATTTATAGCACTGAGTGCCCACATAAAAAAAACAGAAAGTCACCAAATACACAACCTAATGACACACCTCAAGTACCTAGAAAATCAGGAACAATTGAAACCCAAAGCCAGTAGAAGGCAGGAAATAATTAAAATCAGAGCAGAAATCAATGAAATAGAGAATAAAAAAACAATACAAGGGATCAACAAAACAAGAAGCTGGTTCTTTGAAAAGATTAATAAGATTACAAAACACTAGCTATCCTAACCAAAAGAAGGAGAGAATCAATCAAATTACTAAAATTAGAAATAAAAAAGGAGACTTCCCCACAGATAGTGGAGAAATTCAGAGGATCATCAGAAACCATTTTGAAAACCTATATTCCAATAAACTGGAAAACATGGAAGAAATGAACAGATTTCTAGACACATACAACCTACCTAAATTGAACCAAGAGGATACAGAAAACCAGAATCAACCACAAAATGGAGAAATACCCTCAGTGAACTGCATCTGTGAGCACTTGATCTAGTCCCTGGAGCTTCATAGACACTCAATAAATGATAAACACATTGTAACTTTTTTAATGTGCTTTTATTGGTGCATCATAGTCTCACATCATAATGAAAATCTTGCTGACAGTAACACACATGCACACAGCCCTTGGTGCCCCCCCGCATCCCAATCCCCCCGTCCCAATATAGAGTACATTCCTTCTATTCCGATTTTCTGTAGAGTTTTTAACATAAATGGGTGCTGGATTTTGTTGAATGCTTTTTCAGCATCTATTGAGATGATCATGTGATTTTTGTTTTTCATTCTATTATGTGGTGAATAATATGCATTGATTTGTGTATGTTGAACCAGCCTTGCTTTCCGGGGATGAAGTCAACTTGGTCATGGTGTACAATTTTCTTGATGTGATTTTGAATGTGCATGGCTAGTATTTTGTTTAGAATTTTTGTGTGTGTGTTCATCAATAATATTGGTCTGTAATTTTCTTTTCTTGAGGTATCTTTATTTGGCTTTGGTAGGTAGGTAGGTAGGTAGGTAGGTAGGTTGATAGATATGATAGATTGATGATAGATAGATGATAGATAGGTAGATGACAGATGATTATTAGATAAATGGAATTATATCAAGTATGCAGTGGTTTTATCTTCAATGATCATGAATAATTACTTTTGGTAACCTCCCACTTATATCCACATAACTACTCATTGCCACTCCCAGGTAATTCATATTAGGAACTCATTTATCTTTTGTATATTTGTCCTTTCCTAACATAATCATTTACAGTGTTATATAGGGGATTTCTTTCTGCAACTATATATATATATATATATATTTGCCAGCATTGTATCTTTTTTCTTAGCTAGCACCTAAAAAATGTAGCACGCTCCCATAAATAATAATAGGGGCTGACTGTGACAATGATTTTGTGAATCAACTGTTAGTTTCACAAAAAATAAATCAGATATTTCTTTGTGTTGTTGCTTTTTTCCCTTAAAAATATCTTGACAAAAATCTCTCCAAATGAGTTGGTTTAATTATAATTTATGCTTTTTAATAGCTGAGCAATGTGTCATTGTGTAGAAGTATAACATTTTATTTTGGAATTATGGTCACTTCATATGTTTCTATTTTATACAAATAGCATCACAAGGAACATTTTTGGGTATCTATGCTTGGATACATAAATCTATTTAATGCAATAGATTTTTAGAAGTTGACTATAAGATCAGAAGATTGATACATATGTAACTTACAAAACATTATATGCATAATATAGAAAATATTATATATGTGTCATATACCAAATATTACCAGGCAGCTTTTATTAAAAGCCTGTCAGAAGCAGGACATGGTGGCATATGCTTATAATCCCAGTACTTAAGAGGCGGAGACAGGAGAGTTGCAGCTTCAGCAATTTAGCAAATTAGTCAGGCCCTCCTCAACTTAGTGAGATCCTGTTTCAAAAACAAAGAATAAAATAGGGCTGGGGTGTAGCTCAGAGGTAGAATATCCTTGGGTTCAATCCTCAGTAACACACACACATACACACACGCCTGTAAGAAGCTCTGTTTAACATAGATATGCTAAATGACAATGAAATGTATACTGCTTTACCATAACCAAAAGTAATATTTTGAAAAGCATCTCTCCTTCATTCCTTCTTTCATTCAGTCACATATTCAATTAGCACCTAGATGCCAAGTACAAACAGCCTATCACTTCACTTAGGATCACCAGAAATAAAAATTAAAATTGCTAGATTCAATGATCTTCCAGATAGTTTTAACTGTTTTCCATTAACTCTCAAAAATATTCCCCAGGGGGGTGGGCATGGTGGTATGCACCTGAAATCCCAGGATTTGGGAGGCTGAGACAGGAAGATCACAGGTTCAAGGCCAGCCTCAGCAATTTTGGGAGACTCTCAGCAATCTTGAGAGATCCTATTTCAAAACAAAAAAAATTAAAAAACTGTATGTTTGTGTGTGTGTGTGTGTGTGTGTGTGTGTGTGTGTGTGTGTGTGTTCTTCTGAAAAGCTTGTTTTGGGGCCCGTAGAATCAACTGGCTCCCTCAACTGTTATAGAACCGAATATATGTTCTATGGTGGATCTGCCTCTAGATAGATAGATAGATGATAGATGATAGAGAGAGAGAGAGAGATGATAGATAGATGATAGATAGATGGATAGATGGATAGATAGATAGATAGATAGATAGATAGATGGATGATATATAGATATCTCTATATATAGATGATAGATAGTAGATAGATGATAGACAATAGATAGAAAGATGATAGATGATATAGAGATATCTCTCTATATATGTATAGATGATAGTAGGTAGATGATAGATGATATAGATAGATAGATGATGATAGATGATAGATAGATGATGATGATAGATAGATGATAGATATAGATAGATAGATAGATAGATAGACAGACAGACAGACAGACAGACAGACAGATAGATAGATAGATAAAGTAAACTCCCAGGGGAACATTAGAGAGTCATCTCTTTCAAGGGACATGGTTGGCTCGATGGTTGACTGGTCAGGTGGGCGGGTGGTGGTTTGTTAGCTAGTTGGCTGACTAGTTGTTTTCTGTCTAACTTACTCTCCCAATTCACAGATGCGTGTTACCATCAGCCCCTATTATTATTTATGGAAGTGCACTATATTCTTCAGGTGCTGCTGGGTCAAGAAATTAAATAAAATGCTGGTATTGTTATCCCACCTAAGCAAATTCATTGAATGTTTTATCTGATTTAAAGAGTGTCAGAGCAGTTCTGTCTGGAAATCAGATGACTTGATTTTCCTGTCTGCATTTCTAGATCATTTTTGTGTGCCTGTGTGTGAGATGCTGGGGATCAAACTCGGGGACATTCCATCTCTGAACTACACCCCCCAGTCCCCCCCTTTTTTTAAAAACAGAGTCTCACAAAGTTGCTGGGAGCCTTGCTAAATTGCTGAGGCTGGCTTCAAACCTGCAATCCCCCTGTCTCAGCCTCCCAAGTACTGAGATTACAGGTGTGCACTACCATGCCCAGCTTCGTTATTCTTTAAATGTTTGCTAATTTAGTTGATAAGGTATTCTGAAATAAACTGACTTTAAAACAATTAACAATGCAACCCACACAAAAGTGTTTCATTTGAAATATACATAACAGAGTTTATATTGTACCTTAAATAGAAGTTAAAGTCAGTGGAGCCCCCAAAATTCAATAAAGAAAATTTGTAGACTCAACATAACTTACATGTTCTGTGTCTGATCATATCATATAAGCTATTTTGGATTTTGTTTTTAACTGACCCAGAGGAGAAAATGCCTTATTAATTGAGGAAAGAAATCTTTGAATAGGAATAGCATTGACTTTTAAATTATTGGCCTTATCTTGCTCTTTTATGTATGCTCAGAATAGTGACAGCATTTTCAACAATGTTCCAAAAGCCATTTAGCTTACAAAGTGGAATTATTGTGATACGGTACACTTAATGCATTTCTTCTTCATAGCATCTTATTTCATAAAAATCAATTGAATTTTATGCCCTGCATAGAAGGCCCTTCTTCCACAATGAAGTCAGAGTTATTATGGGTAAGCTGGCCAGATATCATCAAATGCACTAGAACCTTTCTGTAGTATTTATTGTTGTAGAGAATGCAGTGTAAGGCACTCTACCACACTACAATAAGTAGCACTTTCTCTAGCACATGCATTGTAGGAACTCTCTATGGGAAGCTATTAATATTACAAAGGTAGGCAAGAATGTCTTGAAGTTCTTCCAGAGAGTGGGTGTACTAAAGTTACAAAAAGATATTTCCCCAATACAAGTTACACGCAAAGTGCATCTAGCCCAGTGCCTATCCTATAGCAAGCATTCAACAATTATTTGTTGACTAAATGAGTAAAAATAGTTCTCTAACATGTACAATGATGGCAGAAGGGTAAGACACCAACAGGCAGAGGTAAAGGATATGTGTTCCATTATCATAGGTGGGAATTATACTGGATTTGCATACAGACACATAATCAGAGCAGGAGGACCAAGAGTGTGTTTCAAATTGAAGGGGCATAGTTCTATACTTTTAGGGAGCCCAGTTGCCAATGAGATCTCAGATTAAAAACCTATTTGGTTCTTCTGAAAAATTTGTTTCAGGGGCCCTTAGAACACCTGGTTCCTTTCAACTGTTATAGAGACCATAAAATAAGTGTGATTTCTGAAAGGTATTTTGCCAAACCAATGACCAAAAATAAATAGCAAAATTCATGTGACACTGAATTTCCATGATGAAATTAAGATGCTCAAAACATATTTTACCCTTTTATTATACTTATGATAACACAGATATCTATCACAAGTGGTTTTTGTTTTTATAATTTTCTTTAAGATTTTGTATGCATACACAAATATTTAGCTTCACATCAATGCATAATTGGGATGGTATTATATATCTTAGGGGTTTCTTAGTGAAATATTTTTTCTTATTTTCCTCCCACTCATTTTTTCTCTGCTTTTTCCTCTCAAAGGTGAGGACTATTAGCAACTTCAAATACATAGTTTAATACTATTCTCACATCATGTAATCATATATAAATATGCATAAACATATATATACACAAGTATATGGGGTTAGTCATGTTTTTTCACAGGATATGGTATACACAAGTTTCTTCATCTTGCTTTCTTCTCTGAAAAACACCTCACAGGATCACTTCAAACCACCCTGTGTGGCTCTATGCCATTCTACAGGATTTCTGCATCATAGTCCAGGGCCTTGATATACCACAATTTATTCCACAATAATTTACAATGTTTCCAGGGGTTTTCTGTGAAGAAGGATTCAAGTAAATCCATTTTCTTCTGGATCAATCCAAACATATGGGTATTTTTTTTCAGTTGGAATATATTTTCAGGACTAGGATTATAGAAATATAGATGGATGGATGGATAGATGATAGATAGATAGACAAATAGATAATGGAGATATATTTGAGTAGTGCTTCCATACTTCTGTGCAAAATGGCTGAAACATTTCACATTTCTATTAATATTCCCTTTATCTATACCACTTTTCCAAAAAACCTACTGCTCTTTTCTTTCTTTTTTCAGTTGTTGTCAAATGATCAATATAAATGGCTATCCCATTATGGGATGTTCTTGAATATTAATGAGTTTACTGCTTTCCATATCATGGTAGGCTATTGGTGTGGTCTCCTGAAGACCCCACCAAAAGACTCTTAGAATTGATAAGCAAATTCAGAAAAGTAGTAGGATACAAAATCAACATACAAATATCAGTTTTATAAAACACCAATAATGAACTCACTGAGAAAGAAACCAGGAAAGTAATCCCATTCATAATATCTCTAAAATGTAAAATAAAATATTTAGGAATAAACCTAACCAAGAAGGTGAAAGATCTCTACAATTAAAATTATAAAACACTAAAGACAGAAATTGAAGAGCACACTAATGAAAAGACCTTCCATTGTTCTTGGATTGGGAGAATTAATATTGTTAAAATGACCATATTACCAAAAATGATACATAGATTCAACAGAATCCCCATCAAAATACCAATGAAATGACATTCTTCATAGAACTAGGAAAACAATCATAAAACTCATACAGAAAAACAAAAGAACCCAAATAGTCAAAACAATCCTAAGCAAAAGGAGCAATACTAGAGGCATCACAAGACCTAATTTCAAAATACACTACAGAGCCATAGTAACAAAAACAGCATGGTATTGGCATAAAAACAGACACATAGACCAATGGAACACAATAGAGGACTCATAAATAAAACCACACATAGACAGCCATTGTTGGAGAGAACACAGCCTCTTCAACCAATAGTGCTGGAAAAACTGCACTTATGGAAGATTGAAACTAGATCCCTATCTCTCACCTGATACAAAATCAACTCAAAATGGATCAAAGACCTTAATATAATACCTGAGAGTTTAAAACGACTAGGGTAATACAGGGAAACACTCCTAGATAAAGGCACAGGCAATGATTTCCTGAATAGCGCTCCAATAGTTCAGAAAACAAAAGCAAGAATTAACAAATGTGATTACATTAATTTAAAAGCTTCTGTGTAGAAAAGGAAATAATCATAAGAGTGAAAAGATAATTTATGGAATGAGAGAAAACAGTTGCCAGCTATTCATCTGACAGAGGATTAATGCGTAGAATATATAACGAACTCAAAAATCTTTTTTTTTCCTTTTTTGGTATTGGGAATTGAACCTAGGAGTGTTCTGCCTCTGAGCCATACCCCCAGCCATTTTTATTTTTTATTTTGAAAGAAGGTCTCACTAAGTTGCTGAGGGCCTCACTATGTTGCTGAGGCTGACCTCAAAGCTGTGATCCTCCTATGTCAGCCTGCCAAGTACTAGGATTATAGGGGTCCACCACTATATGAGGCTATAAACCCAAAACTCTTAACAACAGAAGAACAAGTAATCCAATCAAAAATTGGCAAATGATTGGAACAAAAACTTCTGAAAAGAACAAATGGCCAATAAATATATGAAAAAGTGTTCAATATCTTTAGCCATCAGAGAGATGCAAATTAAACTAAATCAAAATCCTATCCTACCCTAGTAAGAAACGGTAGAAATTTTAAAAATGCTACTGAGGAATGGAGAAAGAGGAACAATTATATACTATTGGTGGGAATGGAAATTAAAATAGCCATTGTGAAGGCTCCTTGGAAAACTAAAAATATAACTGCCACAAGATCCAGCTATCCCATTCTTGGGTATATTTCCAAAGAAAATAAAATCAGCATATAAAAGAAATAACTGCATACCCATGTTTATTGTGGCACTATTCACAATAGTCAAAATATGGAATCAGCCCATGTCAACAGATGAATAAAGGAAACATGGTATATATTCACAATGGAGTATTATTTGGTATAAAAAGGAACAAAGCCCTATTATTTGCCGGAAAATGGATGGAAATGGAGAACATCATGTTTAGCAAAATAAGCCAGACACGGAAACACAAGACTTACATGTTTTCTTTCACATGTGTAGACTTGAAAAAAATAGAAAAGAAAGAAAAAAGCATCCTGAAAGTAGAAGAGAAGTTCTAAAGGAAGGGGGGGGATCAGTGGGAGGGGGAAGGAAGGAGGGGACAGCAAGAGAGGGCTGGAAGGAGGGTGGACTAAGACAGGACAGATGCATGTATGCAAATGTCACGGTGAAACACACTAATTTGCACTATTAATGTATGTTAGTAATCATAAAATAATTTTTAAGAATAAAAAATTAGAGATCATTCATCTATGAATCCCTCTGTTTGTGGTGAGTTTTTCAAAAATAGTTTCAGAATCACTAATTCCAACTCCTCATTAATCGATCTTTAGAGAAAGCCATTCATTTCCTCTAATGTTTCAAGGGTTTTTCAGATTTTCCAAAGAATTGCAATTTATTATACAGTTTCTTTCATATTTTCCATGATCCTATTTCCTTCAACAGTCAATTTTGTATATTTTTCCTGTCTTTTTCTTTTTATGTGGTACTAGGGATTGAACCCAGGTATATTCTACCTCCGAGCTACCCCCCCAGCCCTATTTTTTATTCTTTTTTTTTTTTTTTGGCTGTACTGGGGATTGAACCCAGGGGCAGGGTCTCACTAAGTTGCTGTGGGCCTCACTAAGTAGCTGAGGCTGGCTAACTTGCAATCCTCCTGTCTCAGCCTCCCCAGTGCTGGGATTACAAGTGTGTGCCACCCCGCCCATCCCTGTCTTCTTTTTCATCAGTTTTATAACTGAAATTCTTTAGTTGACCTCTTAAATTGGATAGTTCATAAAACCATCTTTTGATAAACTTTATCATCACTACATTTTTTTTCTGTTTGTTTTTCAATTTTAGATTTATCTATTTTCTCTCTCTCTCTTCGTACTTCCTTCTGGCTAATTTTCCCCATTCTTCTGCCAACTTCTTAAGATGAGTATTGGTTACTATCTTATTGCTGTCCTCTCTTATTGTCATTTTAATATGGAATGTGATAAAGGGTTTACATTTTCTTCTAATTCCACAGGCAGTGATGTATGATTTTATACTTCCTGCTTTCTAGAGTAAGTCATGTCAATTTTTAATTCCTCAATATAAGAATTGTTTGGGAGTGTATGTCTTAATTTTCAAGTAAATAAATTGAGTTTATTGCATTTATTGCTTAATTTATTTTATTAAAGGATATTATCCTTAAATGCCCTAATTTGTTTTTACTTACTGAGATTTTTTAATGGCCAAGTATCTAATCAATATTTATAAATATTCCACGTACAAATAAAATAAAATATACATTTTCTTTTGAATGATATAAGTTACTATTAAAGAGTATATTAATCATAGTTTTCAAATTCTCCATATCTTTTCATAATTTTGTCTACTCTATCTGTTCAGTTTTCAAACAGTTGTTCATTATATTATATCCACTTTTATTTAAATTTTAGTTTATTACATTCCACCTAATCTGATAACATTTTCTCTTTTGTATTCTTTTGTGACCATTTGCATGTTTTTAACCTATTCCTTTTTTAAAATCTTTTTATAATCATTGTGTTTTTATTATGAACTTTGCTTTTTAAATTAATATTAGTGTTACCATTTTTAAAAATAGCCTTTAGAACCGGGCGTGGTGGCATAAACTTGTAACCCAGTACTTGGGAGGCGGAGACAGGAGGATCGCAGGTTCACGGTCAGTCTCAGCAACATAGTGAGGCACTCTCCAACTTAGTAAGACCCTGTTTCAAAATAAAGAATAAAATGGGGCTGTAGGTTTAGCTCAGAGGTAGAATGCCCCTGGGTTCAATACTCAGTACCACAAAAAAAAATAGCCTTTAGCCTGTGCACATTTGATAAAACAAGGAATTCACTTGATTTTATTTCTATCATTTTATTTTATGTATATGTTTATATTCATTCTTCTTTTCTCTTTATTTAATTAGCTTAATTCTCTTTTTTCCACTAGTATATTTGGAAGTTCTACCTTTTCAATACTTTGTTACAATTCTTTTTCTGATCTTATGTTAGGATGTAAATTTTTCTACTATTATTAGGAAAAGATATATGAATTGACTTTTCTTGCTAAGACACTATTTATACATGCAAATACTTCCCCTAAATTTCAAGAAGATGAAACTTATAGAATACTTAAATTATTTGTAAATATAAATATTAGCCTTCTACTCTAAAAGATAAAATGTTATTTTGACTAGGCACAAGATTTTGGTGTTACATTCCTTTGCTCTTGTAATAGTGCCTATGAAAAGCATATTTTGTTCACACTTTTTACATGTAACCTATTATTTATTTGGGGAAAGTTATTATATCTCTTTTCTTTATCTTTGGATTTTGAAAAAATTATCAGATTTTACCTACATACATGTTTTTTCTCATTTTATTTGTCCAGAACCAGGTGTACCTTTTTAGTATGCAATTCCCTATGCTCTAACCTTAAGAAATTATACACATTATTTGTTTATTATTGTCCTCCTTCATCTGTAGACTTGATTCCTTCAGGAATTTCTAATATTAACATGTTAAATATTTAGTATATAACCTCAAGATCTGCTATCTAGTTTTTTTGTCATTTAACCTCCTTATATTTCTGCTGTATACTTTAAGGTATTTCTTCTATTTGTTTTCTAGGTAACTAATTCAGGTTTCAGAAATGACTAAATCCACCTTTAATTTATCTATTGATTATCACTTTGGTAAAAAAAAAGAGGACTTTTACTTCCAAAAAGTCTTTTTCACAGTGTCTATATGTCTTCATAAATATTCTTGAATTTTGTTGTACAAACCATTTCCCCCGGATACCTCTTTGCTTAACTTCTCAGTGATTTCTGAGCAGCTTTTTTTTTTAGCTCACTGTGACTCAGGTATGCCTATTTAGTGTGCTAGGTCACATTAGTATATACACACATGCATCCAAAAAAAAAAAAACTGGAAGGCCATCTAGTCCCTACCATTATGGACGGGGGTCTGGCAGCAAGCAGGCTGTCATTCCATACTAAGGCAGAGATGAAATCTGCCAGACCTCCAGTCTCCTCAAGAATAGAAGCTCTTCAGTTTAATGCAATCCCACTATTGATCCTCATTTTAATTTCTGGTGCCTTTGGGGTCTTGTTGAGGAAGTTTTTACCTGTGCCTATGTGTTGGAATATTGGTCCTATGCCCTCTTCAAATAGCTGCAAGGTCTCTGGTCTAATTTCCAGGTCTTTGATCCATCTTGAATTGACTCTTATGCAGGGTGAGAAAGTGAGGTTTATTTCCATTTTTATGCATATGGATAACCAGTTTTGCCAACACCATTTGTTAAAGAGGCTATCTTTTTTCCAGTGTATGTTTTTGGCCCCTTTGCCAAAAATTCAATTGACTGTAAGTGTGTGGATTTGTTTCTGTGTCTTCTATTCTGCTTCATTGGTCTATGTGTCTGCTTTTGTGCCAATACCACACCATTTTTATTACTATGACTCTGTAGTATAGTTTGAAGTCAGGTATTATGATGCCTCTTGCATGGTTCTTATTGCTAAGACCTACTTTGGCTATTCTGGGTTTTTTGTTGTTCCAAATAAATTTAAGGACTGATTTTTCTATATCTGTGAAGAATGAGCTTGGTATTTTAATGGGTATTGCATTGAATCTGTAGATAACTTTTGGAAGAATAGCCATTTTGATGATATTTATTCTGCCTATCCAAGAGCATGGAATCAATAGGTTGGATTGCATTAAACTGAAGAGCTTCTATGCAGCAAAGGAAACTGTCAAGAACCTCAACAAAGAGCCAACAGAATGGGAGAAGATTTTTGCCAGCTACTCCTCTGATAGAGGACTAATATCTAGAATATATAGAGAACTCACCTCTAAAAAAACCAAATAACCCAATCAAACCAACGAGCAAGTAAACTAAACAGACACTCCGCAAAAGAAGAAATACAAATGGCCAATAAATGTATGAAAAAATGTTCAACATCATTAGCAATCAGAGAGATGCAAATCAAAACTACCCTGAGATTTCACCTAACCCCTATTGGAATGGCAATCATTAAAAACACAAACAATAAATGCTGGTGAGGATGTGGAGAAGTAGAAGCTCTAATACATTGTTGGTGGGATTGCAAATTAGTTCAACCACTTTGGAAAACACCAAAGGATCCTCAGAAGAGTGTGAATGAACTACCATATGACCCTGCTATACCACTTCTGGGTATCTAACCAAAAGAATGGAAACCAAACTACTAGAGTAATGCATGCATATCTATGTTTATAGCTGCACAATTCACAATTGCCAAACTATGGAATCAGCCGAGATGTCCCTCAATAGATGAATTCATTACAAAACTATGGAATATCTACACAATAGAATTTTACTCAGCCATAAAGGAGAACAAAATTATGTCATTTGTAGGAAAATGGATGGAACTGGAGAACATTATGCTAAGTGAGAATAGTCACAAAAAGTGAAAAGTTGGGTATTCTCCCTAATATGTGGAAACTAGGGAGAAAACGGGTCATAAATGAGTGAAAAGAGACCTAACTGAGGAAGATGGGTTGGGAGAAAAGGGAAACACCTCAGTGAACATTACGTACACACACAAACTTATCAAAGTCAATCAGTGTGCTGAGCATGAGAAGGAGGGGTGGGGAGGGAACAGGGCAGGAACTGGAGGAGGACTCAATGAGCACTATGTGCATGTATGCCTCTATCACCCTGAACTTCATCAAGATGTATGGCTACAAGGCACCAATAAAATTTAAAAAGAAAAAAAAATCATTATAAAAAAAGATGGTATGCTTACTCACTGCAGTAGATCTAGTAAACTTAACTTTGTCTAGAAAAAAAAATTAAAAAAAAGAATAAAGAATAAAGTGATAACAACTTAACCATGTAAACATTTAGATTCTTTTTGGCCAATAAGACAAGTCCCTTTCCTGTGGTCTGTTGTCAACACTGAACTTTGTGTCTTCTGGACTCCCTGAGGGCTGAGCTCCCTCCAGCTTCTACTATGCACCAGGCCTTCCTGAGGCTTTCTGATTCTAGTCTACAGTTTGTTACTTGGCCCATGGAAGAGGAAGCTGTTTATTGCCTCCCTTCACAGAACCTTTTTGTCTCATACTCAAGAAATGAGAGGTGAGGTGTATTCAGAAAGCTATATTCCCAGATCTGTTTCAGTGGTCAACATAGCAAATAAGCCAATTCTCTAGCCATTTCACCACATAATATTAGAACTAAACCACTAAAATATGGGTGGTAAATGTCTTTCCTCTTTGCCCTTGCTACTTGGTAAAGTTCTTTCATACAAACTCACTTCCCTCCCACTCTCCTTTCCTCCAGAAACCTTCACACTCCTTCAGTGCACCCCTGGCATCCAGTGAACTCGTTGATTGCTGTAGCGTTCATCATATTATTATCATTATTTATGCACCTATCTGTCTCTGAGGGAAAGGGACATCTCATGCATACCTAAACCCAAAGCAATTTATTGTAGCACTTACTATAAATATGCAAGAAGCCATTAGTTACATTTTCTCAGAAAGACTCATTCCCTAAAAATAAAGTTTTAGAAAATGTTTTCCTTTGAAAATTTCAAAATTTAACTTTCAAAAATTCTATCTGCAGTGCTAGAAAATCTCACATGAGGGAGAAAGCAGTCTTTTCCAAAAGGGAAGAAACTGTTAATGATATTTCAAATCAATAAATGATAAAAATATATTATCAAGAATGTTCTTGAACTAATTTTTCTTTAATTTAAAGCAATGACTGGTTTAAATCACAACACCTACCTTTTTAAATATATTGATTGTAGACTAAATAACTACCTTGAATTTGTGATTAAAAATGGTTTTCCAGGAACAAGGATTTTACATTTGTGACTTTATCACCAGGAGTATTTTTAAAAAAGGGCTAATGCAAAGACCTTTACTACGGCCATAGAAGAGAAATTTTCTCTGATGTCATGAACAATGGGATTAACATCTGATTTTCCCACTGCTAGCAATGTAGACTTAAGAAAACCACTTAACTTTCTGAAATTTAGTCTTCTTGCATGGAGAAAATTAGGTGAATGCTATCTGCCTTATAGGATTCACATAAGGATTAAATGTGGTAGTCAATGAAAGTATCTATTAATATGTTGCTGTTCTTTTTACTCAAATTATTAACATTAAGCATTAATTAACCAATCTACTATATGGGGTATAATCAATATGGGTTTTTTTTTACAATTTCCAACTTATTTGTAAAGTAGATAATCAAGAAGAACAGTTTAAACCTTGGAAAACCATTTAGTTGTATTTATTAAGTACCTTCTTTATATAAGCAGGGAAAAATAGTTCATAGACTATAAAACAGTTTCTTAATTTGTTCTCTTCAATATTTCTCCAGGATGATAAGATTTCAGTATTGCTTATAGAAGTGGTCTTCAAACATCTTTATATAGTACTTTTTCAAGGCATGTACATTTTAATAAGCTTATTATAGAATACAAACATAATACTATATTATATATACATTATTATATATACATTATATATACATAATAATGTATATTATATATACATGTATATTATATATA
>PVJS01048910.1:0-14870 GCA_004027185.1 Glis glis
GTAGCTCAGAGGTAGAATGCCCCTGGGTTCAATCCCCAGTACCGCAAAAAAAAAAACCATGTATTTAACATATATTATTTTGTTTTGTTTTTGTGGTACTAGGGATTGAACCCAGAGGCATTCTACCTCCAAGCTACACCCCCAGCCCTATGTTATTTTTATTTTGAAACAGGGTCTCTCTTGGTTGATGAGTCTTAACTACTTGCTGAGTCTGACCTCAAACCTGTGATCCTCCTGTCTCAGCCTCCCAAGTACTGGGATTACAGACATGTGCCACCACGCCCAGCTAACATATATTGTTGATTCACCAACGTTGAACTCATGGACACCTAACATATTTTCTCCATAAGACACATCACAGCTTCATGCGCAGGAACAGCAGATAGTTCCTTCAGTACTTCCTTCCCATTTTAACAGCAAACTCATTAAACATACACACACACACACACACACACACGTGTGGAAAACATGGCATTAAATAGACCATGTCAAGGACACCTATTTACAGGCTGAGTACTGAAACAGGAAGGCAGAGTGTGGCTTTGTTCAACCTCAGCTGGGAAGGCGCTCCTCAGGTGACTTACATTTTCCACTGCTCTGTGGGTCTGTGGATGAATCTGAAAACACGAGTTTTGATTTTAGGGTTATGTATAAAACCTATACATAGGTTTGTAATGAGTATATAAATTCACACATGTAATCTTCAAATAATGCAGACTGACTGTATCTACTTTCAGGTCCCTCTATATACCTCGCTGTCCCCATTTCCTTGCCCTTTGCTTTTTGCTTATGATCTGAGGGTGTCCAGCACCTCTCCTGACTCTGATTAAACTGCATTGGTGACCATATTTGCTGCTAATTTGCTCACAGGATATGTCATGGTTGTTTTTAGGCAGCCATAGGCCAAAACACTGCTTCTGGGATTTAAGTTTAGTATTACATTCCTTGTCTTGGTATTTAAATCAGAGATTGCAAAAAGGCCTTGGGGTTTGCCTCTGACCTTATTTGAACAATGTTGGGTCCCCTTTGCACTCTGATTTGTATCAGATAGAGGGGCAGCCTTCTCAGGCTTTGGAGGGGAGGTACCTTTTCACCAGAGAGGACTTTAGATGCAAACCTGATGTTTTATTTATTTATTTATTTGTTTTTGGTACTGGGGATTGAACCCAGGGGCATTCTACCTCTGAGCTATGCCTACAGCCCTATTTTTATTCTTTATTTTGAAACACGGTCTCACGAAGTTGCTGAGGGCTTCACTAAGTAGCTGAGGCTGGCTACGAACCTGCAATCCTCCTGTCTCAGCCTCCCCAGTACTGGGATTACAAGTGTGCGCCACCACACCTGGCTTGATGTTTTAAATTAAGAAAATATTTTCCTCAATCTGTGTGTGGTGATGCACACCTGTAATCCCAGTATTTGGGAGGCTGAGATGGGAGGGTCACAGGTTTGAGGCCAGCCTCAGCAGTTTAACGAGACCTCAGTAACTTAGTAAGACCTTGTTTCAAAATAAAAAATAAAAAGGGCTGGAGGATGTAGCTGGGAGGTAGAATGCCCCTAGGTTCAGTCCTCAGTAACACACACACACACATGCACACACACGAGACAGAAGTCTCTGCCCTCCCGAGGCTTGCAGAGGGGGAAGAAATGGGACAAGCAGTTAAAATTCACAGTGGATTACATGGTCATTTATGCTAAGAAGAAAAAGCCAGAATGGGTCTAGGCTTGTGGGTGCTTGGGCACAAGGAGGAGTGGGGCACAGTGCTAAACATCACTGGCCTGAAATTGATGTCTGGAGAGAGCGAGCCTTGGGGCCTTGTGGGGAAGAACATTCCATCCAGACAGAAGGCCAGTCAGTGCTAAGGTGGGAGCATGGCCAGGCATGGCTGGGGGCCATGAGCCAAGGTGGATGAGTAATGAAAGAGCAAGAGGAGATAAGTCAGAGAGATAAACGGGTTGTTCAGGTGTGTAACAGCCTTGCCAGGCAAGGTAATAAAGGCAGTAAGCTGATGTAATTTAAAAATGCACATTATATAGAACTATATTTTTTCAAATGTTTGTTGAAACAGATGCTGCACAGAGACTTTTAAAATCTAATTAGAATCAAAATTTGCAATATTCCCAGGGGTAATCTACCACTGAGCTACACCCTCAGCCCTTTTAATTTAATTTTTTGTAGTACTGGGGATTGAACCCGGGGACATTCTACCTCCGAGCTACACCCCAGCCCTATTTATTTTTATTTTGAAACAGGGTCTCACTAGGTTCATGAGAGTCTCACTACTTGCTGAGGCTATCCTCAAACCTGTGATCCTCCTGACTCAGCCTCCCAAGTACTGGGATTACAAGCGTGCGCCACCATGCTCCTTTTTATTTTTTATTTTGAGACAGCGTCTCACTAAGTTGCCGAGGCGGACCTTGAACTTGGGATCATCCTGCCTCGGTCTCCTGAGTGGCTGGAATTACAGGTGTGTGTCACTGTACCAGCACGAGTATGTATTTTTGACCACGTGTGTCCCCTGCTCACTCCAGAGGTGGGCTGTTCTGGGGTGGTGAGATGGGCAGGGCGAGGAGGGAAGGACACAGTGGTCCTGGTTGCTGCAGGCTCTTCTGGCTTCTGTAATCACAAGCTGGCTTTTTCAGCCTGCCCTTCCCCAGGGAGGCAAAGGCAATTAATTGTAAATGTTTGTATTCTTCCCTTACTGCTCAGGAGGGAAGAGTTTCTGGGCAGTCTTGCAAGGTGGTTTGAAAAATCATTTGATTCTGGATACCTCTGTTCCCCAAACTTGCATAAGACCTGTGCCCAGAAGTCTGTCTCCCCACCCCTCACACCAGAAACAAGCAAACATTTTCTTTTAGCAAAACATAAACAAAACAGAAATGAAAATAATTCTGTTCTGGGATGGGAACTCAGAGGTAGGAGGGGGAAGGTGGGAGTGAATTGGAAGCAGCCTGGCCTCTCTAATGAATTACTAGCACAAGTCAGAAGAGAAGAATTCCTTTATTAAAGGACACTGTTGCCGGGTGTGAAACACGTGCCTGTAATCCCAGTACTTAAGAAGCTGAGACAGGAAGATTACAGGTTTGTGGCCAGCTTCAGTAACTTAGTGAGGCCCTCAACAACTTAGCAAGACCCTGTTTCAAAATAATTTCAAATAGGGCTGGGGGGTATAGCTCATAGGTAGAATGTCCTGGGTTCACACACACAAAGACTGTTGCTGGGCATGGTGGTGCACGCCTATAATCCCAATACTTGGGAGGCTGAAACAGGAGGATTGCAGGTTTGAGGCCAGCCTCAACAACTTAGCAAGACCCTGTTTCAAAAAAAAAGTGCCGGGCGTGGTGGCGCACGCTTGTAATCCCAGTACTTTTGGAGGCGGAGACCGGAGGATCCGGGTTTGCGGCCAGCCTCAGCGCTTGCGCTCTCTCTCTCTCTCTCTCTCTCTCTCTCCCTCCCTCCCTCCCTCCCTCTCTCTCTACCTAGTGAGGCCCTCCGCAACTTCGTGAGACCGGGTTTCAAAATAAAGCATAAAAAAATAGGACCGGGGGTGTAGTGCGGAGGTAGAAAGCCCCTGGGTTCAATCCCCGGTACCGCAAAAAAAAAAAAGTGTGGGGTGTCAGTCTTCAGTTCCTCCCTCAAAAAAATTGAAAAAAAGGATAGTGTCACATCCTAGCAAGACCTTCTAGACCCTTGAGTGTGTGTGTACACATGTGTACTAGAGAAGGAAGATCGTATGAGACTTCAGTCATGCTTGGAAGAATGTACTAGGGAATGTTCAAAGCAATAAATAGATGAGAGGAAGCAACCAGTAACTGTTTCTTGAAGCTGGCACCATATTCTAGGCCTGGGTGCAGGCTGCCTGGTCTGGGCTGGGAGAGGCCCGACCTGGTCATTCACAGAAGAGATCTGGTTAAAGTGAACATGGTCCCCAAGGACTGAGTACCTCTGGTAGGCTGAGTCCTATGCAGGGCACTGGGGACCATGGAGGTCTACGAAACACCAGATGATCCCTGCCCTCATTGAGCTTTGCCATCCCCTGGATTTAAGCATGTGCTTATATGAAGCAGGAGATGCCAGGTCCTACAGGACCCCCTGGGAGGCCACCAAGGCTTTGCTGGGATCAGGGGCATCAGAGTTGAGACCTGGAGAACTTGGATCATCTGGTTAACATCCAGCGCTGCCTGGAAGTGGCGGAGGAAAAGAACTGCATGCCAGACGACACTGTCATCTGAGGCTGGAGGAGCACTGGGGAGGGAGCATGTTGTGAATGGGACCCTTTGGCAACTGGCTGGTTGTAAAGACAACTTGAGGGCTCTGCTGAGCACCTTCTGGGTGACCCAAGCCGGGACTGCCGCCGCCCGGTAGCTCTGACGCAAGGTTGGCCAGGAGAGTGATCGTGATCAGGGGCTTGTGCTTCAACAGCCCCGACCCTGCTCACCCACCTTTGGGGTGGTAGGCGGGTGAGGAATGGTTTGAGACTTGTAGAGTGACTTGGCTGTAGGATGGCTGGCAGAGCTTGGCCTCTGGGACCAGACTGCCTGGCTTCAAACCCCAGCTTACCACCCTCAGCAGGTCACTTAATCACTGCTTAACTTTCTTATGCATAAAATAGGATTGTGTCCCAAGCTCTGATGTGAGATGACCAAACCCCAAAGCTCTGGGAAGGGGCAGGTGGAGGGAGGCCAGCGACATCAGGCGACACAGGTAAAATAGGAGGACTGCTGACTTTGAGGGGTACTTGGCACCTTGAAACCCCAGTCTCATCATCTGTGAATGTAGGGGCTATGATTTTTTTTTTTTTTTTTTTTTTTTTGGTGGTGCTGGGGATTGAGCTACACCCTCAGCCCTATTTTTTTTTTTTTAATTTGGAGAAGTGACTGAGAGCCTTGCTCAGTTGCTGAGGCTGACCACAAACCTGCGATCCTCCTGTCTCAGCCTCCCAAGTACTGGGATTACGGATGTGCACCACCACACCAAGCTGGGGCTATGATTCATGCCCATGTCCCTGGTTGGCCTGGAGGATGGGAGGAGGTGCTGCAAGAGGGTGCTTTAAGAGCTGCACAGCCTGAGTGAGTGGGAGGGCCTCCTGGGTACTTGGCTGGCAGGGAGGGCCGTGGGCTGCTGGGTGCCAGTCACAGACAAGGCTCCAGTGTGGTGCCCAATTGGGGCCAGCTTGGCCATGGTGTCTGGCAATGGCTCTGCTCTCCTCCCCCTCCAGGCCTGCCATGACCTTTCTCTGTAAGAGAGATTGGAGCTGAGCAAGGGGCCAGGGAGAGGATTGTACTGGCCAAGATTTCAGCAAGATGGACTTTGCAGTCACTGGATCAGCTGGGCTCTGTGCTGGGCCTGTCTGCTGGGATGTGGAAATTAGCTTGTTTCCCCAAGCGAGACCTGTCTTGTTAGGGTGTGTCTTCTCCTGGCATCTGCCTGGCACATTAGCGCTCAATAGATGGTTGAGTGGATAAAAAACTGTGGATTACCCCTTCATAGCTGTGTGACCTTGGGCCAATTATGTAATGTCCTCATCCCAATGAAGGCAATAAATATTATTGCTGCTGTTGTCTTGGAGTTAGATATTGTGAGGGTTGCAATTTTGTACTTGCTGGAAGGGTTTCTTGTCTATCCTAGAATGTCTTTTCTGCTTCTTTTGGTCTCTTAAGTGTCCTTTAATAATAATGACAGCTAATAATAACAATCACTAGGACCTCTCCTAAGTGCTGTGAATATATAAGCTCATTGACTCCTCAGAACGACTTTATGAGATAGCTATTATTGCCTCCATTTTGCAGATAACAAAACTAAGGCATAAAACTTCTAAGAGTCAGGCTGTTCTTAAAAAGGTCTGACCTTGGGGACAGTTGTGACATTGGTAAAATGCAACCTTCTCTCCTTTCCCTCCTCAAAAACCTGTCCACTTTGAAGGTGCTGGTACATGAAAATATAAGATCCACCCTGCTTGAGGATCTTTTCTTTTCTCCTCTTCTCTTTTCTTTTGGTACTGGAGATTGAACCCAGGGGCATTGTACCTCTGAGCTATACCCCAGTTCCTTTTATTTTTGAAACAGGGTCTTGCTATGTTGCTGAGGGTCTTGCTAAGTTGCTGAGTCTAGCCTCAAACCTGTGATCCTCCTGTCTCAGCCTCCCAAGTACTGAGATTACAGGCGTGCATCACTGCCCCCAACATATGTTAGCATTTTAAGAGTGAACTTTTGGTATTAAAAATAATGATAGCCGGGCATGGTGGCACACGCTTGTAATCCCAGTACTTGGGAGGCTGAGACAGGAAGATCACAGGTTCGCGGCCAGCCTCAGCTACTTAGTGAGGTCCTCGGTAACTTAGTGAGACCCTGTTTCAAAATAAAGAATAAAAAATAGGGCTGGGGGTGGAGCTCAGAGGTAGAATGCCCCTGGGTTCAATCCCTGGTACTGCAATAAATAAATAAATAAATAAATAAATAAATAAATATGCTGGGCGTGGTGGCGCACGCTTGTAATCCCAGTACTTTGGGAGGCTGAGACCGGAGGATCCGGGTTCGCGGCCAGCCTCAGCTCTGTCTCTCTGTCTCTCTCTCTCTCTCCTTAGTGAGGCTCTCTGCAACTTCGTGAGACCCGGTTTCAAAATAAAGTATAAAAAATAGGGCCGGGGGTGTAGCGTGGAGGTAGAATGCCCCTGGGTTCAATCCCCGGTACCGCAAAAAAAAATTAATAAATAAAAATAAAGATAACGTGGATATGGACAAATGGCCGTGATCTAGTTAGGGAAGAAAATAGGTAATAAAATCATATGTAAAGTAAATGTAAAACCATACATACAGTAAAAGAATATGTGCATTTGAGAATGTGGTATAGAATAGAGCAGTTCTTAGTGTAGGCTGAAGACTGTACCGCTTGTTATCAATTAAGGTGAAGTATATCCAGAAATTGAGAGTAAGACTTCAGACATTTCTTTTGAGCAATTTCGTGTTGCTGTGACATCCAAGTGGCATTTCATTCTCCTAGTTTATTTTTATCATGTTCAACAGAAGTATTGGTTCACAATTGGCTGGGGAAGAAAAAACCACAAAAACCTATGATGGCACAGTTGGAGAAGATGGCTCTAGGAAGAGGTGCCCCCGATGTTGGCAGAGGTTATTGCTATCACTGAAGATGCTAGTGATTTTATTTTTCTTTTCTTGGTGTTTTCTGAATGATTTATAATGGCCACATTTTATCATTTTCATAGGCAAGGGGTGGGAGTAGGGAATGAAGCCTATTATAAAAAGCTGTTTTATGAGCCAAAGAAATGAATTCTTATAGAAGGAATTTTAGGAGCTATGAAGACTTGGGGAAAACTTCAGATTGATAGTTTCTCCCTAAATTGTAAACAAGCCCTGATGGTGATGGGTTTGCTTGGTGAATTACTGCATTGTTAAGCTCTCCTTGTGGTCATTTGTGGAGGAATGAAAAGTACTTTAAAGGAATTTTAGAACATTGTACAGCCAAAAAGACCTTATGTATGTGCTTATTTATAAAATACAAACAAAAAATCACCAAAATGTAATAGTGGAAAACATTCCAAATGTTAAGAATATGTAGGTATTCACACTTAGTTGCTATATTTAAGTATTTGCATCATTTCTAAATGGATAAAGACTTGTGGGCACATATAGGTTTAAGTCTTACATAACCTCATTCACTGCAGCCACCATAGCAAAATGATACTAGCATAGAAATAGCTATCTAATGTTGAAATGTACTCTATTGCCTTAAAAAGATTGGATATCTTCCTTTTAAGCTGTAAATACCGAGATAGTACACAAACATTCCTGGGTCCTCAGCTGTGACCCATTGTAGAGTCACAGGTGCTTGCTATTGTAGTACAAACTGATATTTCTGCAATATCCCCTGTGGTGTGTCTCTGGTGCCTGTCCTCTGACTCTGAGGAGTGCATGGGTGTCTCATTCTCAGAAGAAGACAGGCTGTGAGGGCTGATGGATTTGTGGCCATCACTGTGGTAGATAAGAATCTTCAACCCCAAGTTAACAGTGCTCTGGCCCCTGTGTACTGTTGCCTTTTAATATAGAGCTGTTATTTTCCCTTTTTTTTTTTTTTTTTTTGCAGTACTCGGGATTGAACCCAGGGGCATTCTACCTCCGAGCTACACCCCCAGCCCTATTTTTTATTATTTATTTTGAAACAGGGTCTCACTAAGTTGCGGAGGGCCTCACTAAGTAGCTGAGGCTGGCCGCGAACCCGGATCCTCCTGTCTCAGCCTCCCAAGTACTGGGATTACAAACGTGCTCCACCATGCCTGGCTTTATTTTTCCTTGTTGACATTCATTTTAGGGACTTTTAACTCAGTGGTGTATGTGTGTGTGTGTTTTGGCTGGTTGAATTAAACATCTATTCACCCTCATCCTTTGGCAGCCATCCCAGTTGTCTTGGCTTAGCCCTTCTCTCTGAGAATTCCTTAATCTGCTTGTGGCCACATAGATATTTCCAAAGATAAAGATTATATGGCTGTGGGTGGGTGGGGGGCGTACTAGGGATTGAACCCAGGGGCATTCTGCCTCTGAACTATACCCCCGGCCCTATTTTATTATTTTAACAGGGTCTCACTAATTTGCTGAGGGCCTTGTTAAATGGCTGAGACTGGCGTTGAACCTGTGAGCCTCCTGCCTCAGCCTCCCAAGTACTGGGATTACAGGCATGCACCACCAGGTCTAGCTTTGCAATGGCTTTTAACCCAGGGTACCACAACAATTTGCAAAACAACTCTTAGAGAACTTAGTGACCTGGCCCCTTTCATTTCCTTAAAGGAAAATGGAAAAAAAATTTGGTTCTATTCTTGCCTGTGTTTTCCTTTGCTGTGTTTTGCTGGATTATCTAAGAGATATTAATGTTTGCACTAACCGAAATGGATTGCTAGTGGGGAGACAAAGGAATATCCGCTGTTTATTATAACTGCAGCCAAGCCCACGTACTATAAACACTTTTATTGTTGGGTATTAAATTCAACGAAAAGCATTATGTTCCTTGTGGTTTTGATAGATTCAAACCCTCAGATTGTGTTCCCTTCTATGGTTTTTGGCTTTATTGGGAGAAGAGATGAAATGGGGTGCTGTCCTTCCTCATTATTCTGGTTATTATTTCTCTTTTTTTGTGTGTGTGCGTGGTACTGGGGATTGAACCCAGGGGCATTCTACATCTGAGCTACACCCCATCCCTATTTTTTAATTTTTATTTTGAAACAGGGTCTCACTGGGTTGATGAGAGTCTTACTACTTGCTGAGGCTGTCCTGGAACCTGCCATCCTCCTGTCTCAGCCTCCCAAATACTGAGGTGTGCCACCATGCATGGCTGGTTATTATTTCTGCCTAACAAATTATCCCAAACCTTACTAGCTTAAAGCAGCTGTTTTATTTTGCCCCTGAATTGTGGGTCAGGAGTTTGGAAAGGACTAGGTAAGAGATCAGCTAGGCAGTCCTTGCTTTGGGAGTCTGGTCGTGGTTGTAGTCAGGGGTCAGCTGTGGTCATCTGGGGCATGACTAGACGTGCAACAGGGCCCACTCCTGTATCTGAACCCTGGATGGGAGCTCAGCTGGTGTTGTCAGCCAGAGTTCCTGCAGGTGACCATTCCAACACGGTGCTCTCAGGAACTGACTTTCTTTTTGTATTAGTACCCCCAGAGTTAGGGCCCCATCATGACCACATGGACACTTCACGGCTTTTTCGGTCTGAGCCTTTGGAACTTCCAAAACAACACTTCTGGTATATTCTATTGGTCCAAGCACAGATACATCCAAATTTAAATTCTCTGATGGGAGCTGTGCCAAAGAATTCTGGGCCATGTTTGAACACTGCCACACTAATCATGATGACGTAGAGATAGTGGCTCATTTTAAGGCCTGAGGACGTCACTGTCTTCTTTCCTGCTCTTTCCTGGGCAGATTTCATAAACAACTACATTTCACAAGGTCTTCTCAAGGTGCTTTAATGGTTAACTGGCCAGCAAAGCAAGGACTTTAATTAGTACTCCCAGTGACCCAAGATAACTCAGCCATGTGAAAGCAAGAGGGAGAGGGTTTAGCAGTGCTGTGGGTCTTGCCGTAGAGAATTCTTTGCTGCTTTGCTATTCTTTAAAAATTTTGCCTAAGATGTGTGGTGCATGCTTATAATCTCAGTACTTGGGAGGCTGAGACATGAGGATTGCGGGTTCAAGGCCAGCCTCAGCAACTTAGTGAGACCCTCTTTCAAAATAAAAAATAAAATAGGGCTGGGGGTGTAGCTCGGAGAAAGTAAACTACATCGCATGTGACGGTGGAAGGCCTGGGGCTGGGAGCTCAGGAGAGCTGGGTTTGAATTCTCCACCTGCCTCTTAAATTGTGTAGTTCTGGCAAGCTAGTGGGGTTTTTGTTTGCTTTTTAGCTTCTCTGAGTTTTCATTTTCTTCTCTCTAAAATGCAAAAGGCAATACCTATTTTGGCAGGGCTGTTGAAGATTAAAGATTAAATAAGGTGGTTTGCAAAATGCTGGCGTGGTCTCTGGTGTATAATGTTCAACCAATGTTGGTCCCTTATTTTCCACCCTTTGTCATTGATTTACTAATGGTGCTTATGTAAAAAGAACTATTTAGTGGAAGCTAATTAGTTTGCTGAGCACTTTATACAGCCCTTGAAGATGTTGATGAGAAACAGGCACTGAGAGGTTAAGTCAGTCCTCCCAGGTCACAGAGCCAATGGAGGTAGAGGCAGGATTTAAATCTAGGAATCTGAGGCTGGAGCCCAGGCACTTTAATAGTGTTTGTGTTGGGGCACAGGGGAGGCATGGTCTGACACTCCCACCGAGATTGGTGACATGACAGAGCACTGGTCTACAGTGTGGGGGATCAGGTTTTCTGTCTTTGCCCTGACACTCACCAGGTGTACATCCCTGAGAAGAGGAACTTGCCTCCTGAGGTGTCAGTTACTCCATGTGAAATGGGAGCATCTGAGCTAAATATGGCCAGAGTCTTTTCCAGTCCTGATATTCTGTGTAGCTCTGGGGTTTGGATTTTTTTTTTTTTTTTTGCAGTACCGGGGATTGAACTCAGGGGCGTTCTACCTCCGCGCTACGCCCCCGGCCCTATTTTTTTATACTTTATTTTGAAACCGGGTCTCACGAAGTTATGGAGGGCCTCACTAGGTAGAGAGAGAGAGACAGGGAGAGAGAGAGAGAGAGAGAGCGCGAGCGAGCTGAGGCTGGCCACGAACCCAGATCCTCCGGTCTCCGCCTCCCAAAATACTGGGATTACAAGCTGGGGTTTGGATTTTAATCTAGCCACATGCTGAGTACA
This sequence comes from Glis glis, assembly GCA_004027185.1. Taxonomy (NCBI): domain Eukaryota; kingdom Metazoa; phylum Chordata; class Mammalia; order Rodentia; family Gliridae; genus Glis; species Glis glis. The sequence continues at coordinate 11,312 of PVJS01048910.1, forward strand.
TTCTAAAGCACCTCAGTCTCAACATTGTGGGAAATAGAAAAGCTTGGTCATTAGTCTGTGCCATAATAGACTTAATTTTATTTTTGTTGAAACAATACTTGTGCATAATTTTTCAAAGGCCTGAGAAGTTATAATGAGAGATGAAAATCCTCTGCCTCATCCCTCCCCACCCCTAATTCTACTCTGAGAAACATCTGGTTTTGACATTGTTGGCTGTTTCTTCTGTGTCTGTAAAGTAAGAGCAGCAGACTTCGATTTTGGCCTTTTGCATCCTGTGCCCTTCATTTCTTTCCATTCCAACTAGTTAGTTGGAGGGGAGGTTAGAAAAGCCAGCAGGAGTGAGGCATCAGCCTGCCTGGATGCAGTGGTGGGTGGACGCCTGCTTCCCACAGAGACCTTGCAAATGCTCTCTAGAGCTTTCCACCGCTGGGCTGTGAACTCACCATGTGTCCCTGATTCTACAACTCATGCTAATTATAAAGTGGACCTTGTATTTCATAATAGCTTGGCTGGTGTTTGAAACACTATCCTGATAATAGTGCACATCAATTGTATAATCCATCTGAAATCTAATGACTGTGAACTTTTGGGAAAAAAAATAGTGGGTCTTGAAAAAATGTTATACCTCTTGGCATAAACACGGAACTAGTTCACTTGTGGTTGAAATCAGTAAAACATTGAGGTTTTAGCAATTCTGCCTCCTCGTACTGAAAGAATCTTGTGGGTTTAAGAACATGTGTTTTGCCATGACTGAAAAAGCACCGAGTCCTGCGATCTTTCTGACAGTGCGTGCTGTCAGGGTTGTTATGTGACTCCCTCCTCGGGGCCTTGTGGAACTGACTCCGTGCTGGGCGTCACAAGGGCTGATGAGTTTCTTCCTTCTTCTTGTGCTTTGGACCTTGGGCTGTTTAAATGTTCTTCTGTAACTGGTTCAGTTCCGTTCTGGTGGTTTGTGCCTATGTAACGTCGACAAAAAGATGAATTGAAAGTGAGTCTTTTCCACATTAACAGATGTTTTACAGAATAACTGGACCATGTTATTAAAAAAAATGGCCAGGTGTGGTGGCACATGCTTGTAATCCCAGTACTTGGGAGGTGAGACAGGAGGATCGCAGGTTTGAGGACAGCCTTAGTAATTTAGTGAGACTCTCAGCAACTTAGTGAGACCCTTTTTCAAAATAAAAAATAAAACCGGGCTAGAGGTATATATAGCTCCGAGATAGAATGTTCCTGGTCCAATTTATTTTTATATGGAAACAGGGTCTCGCTAAGTTGTGGAGGCCTAAGTAGCTGAGGCTGGCCGCGAACCCAGATCCTCCAGTCTCAGCCTTCCAACTATTGGGATTACAAGCGTGCGCCACCACGCCTGGCTCTCTTAAATTTTATTTTTATTTAAAAAAAATTTTTTTGTGGTACTGGGGATTGAACCCAGGGGCATTCTACCTCCGAGCTACACCCCCAGCCCTATTTTTTATTCTTTATTTTGAAACAGGGTCTCACTAAATTGCAGAGGCCTCACTAAGTAGTTGAGGCTGGCCATGAACCTGGATCCTCCTGCCTCAGCCTCCCAAGTACTGGGATTACAAGATTACGCCACCACGCCCGGCTTAAATTTTATTTTGAGACAGGATCTTGCTAAGTTGCCGAGGCTAGCTTTGAACTTGTGATCCTCCTGCCTCAGTCCCCTGAGTAGTTGGAATTACAGGTCTGTGATACCATGCCCAGTCAGTTTCACCTTTCTTAAAATGGACATTAGTGCTGAGTATGGTGGCGTATACCTGTAATCCCAGTACTTGGGAGGCTGAGACAGGAGGATCAAAGGTTTGAGGCCAGCCTCAGCAACTTAGTGAGGCCCTCAGCAACTTAGCAAGACCCTCTTTCAAAATAAAAAAGGCTCTGGGACTGTATCTTGGAATTAGAATGTCTTTGGGTTCAATCCCCAGTATGAAAGGAAAAAAAAAAAGACAAGCCTATTATATGTTAATATAAATAATATATTTTATGAAAACCATTTTCCTCAAACAAAAAACGTAATGAGAAGTAATTGTTTTACATATTTTATTTTTACAAATCCCTTTAATGTCTGGTTTAATAGAAGAGCCCGTTCTCCTGTCTGCTTCTGCATTCCATCTCTGTGGATGCCTCATGTCACGTAGCCTCAAGAAAACTCTGCTAAACACTTTCATGAGAGGATGGAGGTAAAAAAGGCAAACAATTGTTACTTCAATACAAAAATGGGTTCTGCCTTGCAGATTCCCTGAAAACTTTCAGGGAACGCCCCCTCCCCAGTGATGTCCCTGACCTCACTTTGAGGACCACTGGTGAAACAAATGGCACATGGGACTAAAAGACTGAGACAGGTGCATTTGTCCAGTGTCCAACACTAACTAACCTGCCCTGCAACCTCAGGCGGAGAGATCACCACCTGCTTTATTATCTCAGCCTGGGGGTGGGGATTCTTGCTGAACCCATCCTACAGGATCATTGTGAGGCTGGGCTCCTGCACACAAAATCACTGCACAAACTGAAGTGGTGTACTTGTATATATGTGTGTGTGTGTTTGTGTGTGTGTGTGTGTGTGTGTGTGTAACTGTGGATTGAACTCAGGGACATTCTGCCTCTGAGATATACCCCAAGCCCTATTTTGTTTTTTTATTTTGAAACAGGGTCTCAGTAAGTTGCTGCGGGCCTTACTAAGTTTCTGAGGCTGGCCTTGAACCTGCAATCTTCCTGTCTCAGCCTCCCAAGTACTGGGATTATAAGCGTGTGCCACTGCACCCAGCTTGAAGTGGTGTATTTATAAATGGCATTACCAAGCAGCCTTTGAAGTGTGTGTCATCTCTAATATGTAGGACAGTTATTTTTAAAAAGCCAACATCCCATCTTCATCTCACCTTCATGAAGGGAAAGGCCATCATTCTCAGTTTACAAACAAGTTGGTTGAGGCTTAGGTCTGTGATTTGGCCAGAAAACAGGGACTGGTCCCCAGCATGGTGGCAGGGACACACTTATTTTTAAGGCACACTGGCTTTGGCTGGCTTGGTTCAGCTAGAGCTTTTATCTGAAACAGGGCTGCATTCTTGACACACTGACATGATCAAACTGGGAAACCAAGCCACTGTCAGCAAGTCTGAGTCATCTAGTGAATGAGATATGGTTTTTAGCTATGAAGAGCTGAGGCCTACCTAGGCAGGGGGAACCACTTCAGGACCCTGTGGAGGACTAATTTAAAAATCAGATGGAAGCCGGGCGTGGTGGCGCACCCTTGTAATCCCAGTACTTTGGGAGGCGGAGACTGGAGGATCCGGGTTCACGGCCAGCCTCAGCTCTCTCTCTCTCCCTCTCTCCCTGTCTCTCTCTCTCTCTCTCTCTCTCTCTCTGTCTCTGTCTCTGTCTCTACCTAGTGAGGCCCTCCACAACTTCGTGAGATCCGGTTTCAAAATAAAGTATAAAAAAAATAGTGCCGGGGGTGTAGCGCGGAGGTAGAACGCCCCTGGGTTCAATCCCCAATTCCGGAAAAAAAAAAAAAATCAGATGGAGCTGGGCGTGGTGGCACACG
>PVJS01048911.1:0-14871 GCA_004027185.1 Glis glis
GGAATCAATGGAATTACTATCATAAATAACATGTACATGTGAAAATATACCAACATCATTCTTGGTACTTCATACGGGTGGGGGGAGGCGGGGGGGCACCAAGAGCTGTGTGCATATATGTTAACATCAAATAGATATTCATTGCAATGTAAGACTCCAATGCACCAATAAAAGCACGTTAAAAAAAAAAATTTAAGTGTGAGTGTCCAACACCCAATTCAAAATATATTTTTACCAACTCACATGAAGATACAATATCTAAAAGCAACCAGAAGGGGAAATGTGGCTATCCACAATCATCAGCCACTTTACATATTAATATCTGCATGACTCTTTGATGAAGTCCTCTTATTCATCCAGTTTCTCAGGTTCATCAAGCAGCAGAATCTAAACAGTAAAGAATATGCTTAGTGCGCTCTTTTTAAGTTCAAATTAATTTCAATTGACAATTTTTTTTTGTAAGAATAAACAGCGCATTTCCTGGAATTTGTTTTTATTTTTTAGTTTCCATCTTGTCACACTGAAGGTAGAGGGCTAAGCAGAGGTTTGAATAGTTAACAATGGGGAAGAATTTGTTGATATGGATGTCTTATACTTTTCAGGTCAGTTGTTCAAATATGTTTTAAAGATTAAATGTATCTCCAGAATATAAGAAAGTCATCAAAATGTCTGAACAATGTTTTAGCTTTTCAATTCCACTCTTTAAAGGGACAAATTACTTTATAATTTAGAAAGCTTGATATTTTTTCCCCAGTTCACAATAGTCTATTTAAATGCAATTTCGATCACATCACGGGTCTGTTCAAACTGTTTAGAGCTTCCCATCTCCATCAGAACATATTCCAGTGTTCATATGTATAAGATACTGCAGTGCCTTGCGTAGTTTCTGTCCTCTCTCACCTCATCTTCTGCCAGCCCGTCCCTTTCTCAATGGGCATTTCTTCAGTGAAAGTCCTGCCAGGATGTTCACTGGTCATTTGCCCTGTTTGGGACACTTTGTTAGAGATACCCCCATGAATACTTTAAGGAACACTTGAAAACTTGACAGAGTACAGGTTTGAAAAGTTAATAAGCATTTTGTCTATCAAGCTTAGCTTGGAATTTAGGATGGCTTTATTTAGAAAAGTATTTCAATCACAGTGATTTAGTAGATTTATTTCCTTTTCCAAAACAAAGTAAATGTTTTAAGTATCTTACCATGAACCTGTGAATTCCTTAGAAAGATGCCCTTTAGCATATATTTTGAATGGATCTTCTGAAAAATGGTTAAATTTTGTTTATATTTTAAATGCTTTTATGGTGCATTATAGTCTCACATCCTAATGTGGTTCATAGTAATATTGACATACATGCACATGGCACTTGGTGTATTTTCCCCTGGCTCCCTCCCCACTCCCCCTTCCCTATGCAGGATACTGAGATTGGCATTGGTATTCTCACATATGTACATAATGTCAGTGGAAGGATTTCCTTAATTAATTCTCACTCTCTCCCCCTCCCTACCCCAAAGCCACCTCCCTCGCTCCAAGATAATGGAGTTTCTTCTCCATTATCTAAAGTCCCTCTTATATCCCAATACTCCCTAGCTTCTGCATATGAGAGAAAACATATGAGCCTTCACTTTCTGTGACTGGCTAATCTCACTTAACACAATGTTCTAAAGGTCCATCCATTTTCTTGCAAATGACATAATTTTGTTCTTTTTTGCTGGTAGAATTCCATTGTGTGTATAGCCAATAATTTTGCAATCGATTCTTCTGTTGATGGACACCTGGGTTAGTTCCATAACTAGGCTATTACGAATTGTGCTGCTATAAACATGGATATGCATGTGTTACTATAATATTCTGATTTCAGTCCCTTTGGAAAGATACTCAGGAGTGGTATAGCTAGATTGAATAATGTGGTGGATCCATTCCCTGTTTAGTGAGGGATCTCCACACTGATCTCAATAGCGGCTGCACTAATTTGCGATCCCACCAACAGTGTAGAAGGGTTTCTATTTCCCCACATCCTCTCCAGCATTTGTGATTACATTGCTTGCAGTCAGAGAGTGTAGAGTGTTAAAAACTGTTACCAAATAAAATATAAAGCTAAATTAAAATTGCAAGAGAAATATCAATAGTAGTTACTGAATCTTTAGAATGATTTAAACTTTCCTCAACAGACCATTTCTTTTCTTAAGTAATTCCAATGGTGTATTTCCTATGCTTCACATTTTTAATACATATTCATTCGATTCTACTGCTAATATTAAGAATGTGATATATTTTCCTAGAGGAAAATTAAGCATTTTTATTGCAATTACATCTCTTTTTGTATCTCATTTATTAATTCCCTGAAAAACAGGGAGTAGTTCAATTAGAAATCCAGCAACATTTTTCAAAAAGTAAATTGAAACATGCATATGTGTGTGTGTGTGTGTGTGTGTGTGTGTGTGTGTGTGTTTAATTAGAATATATCAGCCCCTTGAATTATGTCAGGAATATGAAAATAGCTGGATAAATTACCAGTATTTCTTTATTTTTGTGGATTTACAAAGCTTCACACTCTGTCTGTCCTTCACAGTAATGAAGTGTTCATGCAAATACTTTGTTAGTCTTAAATTTCTTTCCCATTAAATGTCAGAAACTGGATATATTGATTGCTCTTCTAAAGAAAAAACTGCATTATCTCAAACATGATTTTGAGTAGCAACAAGCACATAATTCCTACTGCATAATAAAAAGTTTGACACAATGTACAGACTTAGAAGTGCTTTATTTTTTTATGTACAGTCTATGATAGATGTCTAGCTGAAAAATGAAGACTAAATAGTAACCAGTGTTTTATTTTAGGGAATTTTGTACAATAGCTTGCTTAGATAGTTTATCAAACTTACTGATATGAAAATTATGAATTAGACCAGATTTTTTTCTAATTCTCATTTATTTGTTCTGTACATCATTATGCCAGAAAATAAAAGACAGGCATTCTTAGTAAATCTATTTTTGAGACAAAGGCATAATTTTTGAGTTCTTAAACCTTATTGTTTTGAAAATCTTATTTGTATTTCAAAATTTCTTTAACTCCTTTGCTTCACTCTGCTGTCATCAATAATTCACAACAGCTAAGAATTTGAGCTTATTTCAGAGAAAAGAATAGCAGTCGATGAGAGCAGACAGACTTGGTTCTGAACGTGAAATCTGCCATCTAATAGAAAATTAGGCAAGTCGATTAACTTCTGGGTGCTTCCCTTTTCTTCATTAAGTAGGGGATGATAACTCTTACCTCAACAAAATTTTTTGTAATCTATTTAAACTGAATACCTGTTGCTATCAATTCTCCTTCCTGTAGGAAACTACAAGTGTTATGTGCTTTAGCACACATTATCCACAGAAGTGTCACCAGCCCCTAAATAATTACTTCCCTAACAAACAGGAAAGAAGTTTGCTTCCACTGCAGATGCTAAGCATATTAGTATAGCATCTTCTAAAATAGTCTCTTAGCATCTTTCCTGCAACCAAGGGAAACACTGTGACTGCTACTAGAAAGAACAGGACGATGAGCAAAATGAGGACCACAAGACACAAGAAGAAAATGAAAGAAAAGTCTGAATCAAAATATGAAATCCTCATAGTTCAGGAAACATTAAGGATTAAAGACCTTTTTTTGCTTATTACTTGTCTTCTATGATAAAATAAAAGGGCCTTTTTGTGTGTGTGGTACTGGGGATTAAACCCAAGGGGCACTCAACCACTATGCTACATCCCCAATTCTTTTTATTTTTCATTTGGAGACAGTCTTATTAAATTTTCCAGGCCAGCCTCAAACCTGCAATCCTCTTCAGCCTCCCAAATAGCAAGCATTATTATTTTAATTGTTGTCATTTTCTCAAAATACATTTATTTACTTCTCTTCCTTTCCTATACCAATACCTTATTTACTCATGTAAATAAGTACAGCCTAGACAATCAACTGTGAAAATAAAACGTTTATCTTACTCAATTCTATATTTTCAGTAACTAGCAAATAAAGTCTCCCAAAATATATTCATGGAAAAGATAAATATGTTTTAAGATTTTTTAAAATTTATAATTATCTATGTACTTCTTTATAATTCCTTTATACCTATAGTAACCACTTACTATTTCCATGTGCTTTCATATTTCTTCCTTTTAATATCCTTTTTAAACTATAATAGATATTAAAACCCTCTGAATTCCTTAAATTTGACTCTAAGTATTCAGCATTTTAATTATGGAAGACCTACATTTTTAATAATTTAAAAACTTAATTTTAAAACTTATGGATCCAACCTAAAACTTATGAACAATTCAGGAGACATTTCTTTGCAATTAAGATTCATAATCTTTATACACACATATATACTTGGACAGAGAATATATCTATCTTTCAGTTCTTAGAATATATGAATCATAATATATTTTTATTTAAATTGTGGTTAATGCCTTTTTCAGTGAATTCTATTGTATAATTTGAACCTAAGTGTTATGTAAAACTGATCTTTATATGTATTTAATAAATATATGTACAGTAATAAGCCACCTCTATTGCTAATTCATTTATTTTTATTGATGAGAACAACACATATACTAGTACTCTTTATGAATTAAAACAGGATTAATATATTTAAGTAAAAAACCCTGATAATACAAATAAAAAGAGAATATATAAGCAGATACAACATTTTTCAATCATTACCCTTTTCCACTCAGTTTATTTTACCAATGTTCTACTTTGTGTCAAAACCCTTCCATGTACTGAATGTCATGTATGAAGATGGGGCTCTACTATGATAGTGAAAATGTTTCCTGCCGTGTCCTTCAAAAAACAGCAGTACCTTAGAAGAGACAGAAATGAAAACAAAATTTCAAATTTGAACCAAGTTCCAAATTAGAAAAAAAAAAAAGAAAGAATGATCAAAGTACTGACAAGACAAAGCAATCTACAACCCAAAGAAATCTGGGAGATGCCAGCCAGCAAACATTTCTCCTCAGTTACCCAGGAAGGCATTCCCCATGCAGACCACTTTGATGTGAAGGGCATGGAAAGAACACCTGGTAAAGAAAATGCTGGAGCCGGACGTGGTGGCCCACACTTGTAATCCCAGTACTTGGGAGGCGGAGACACGAGGATCCGGGTTCCAGGCCAGCCTCAGCTACTTAGTGAGGCCCTCTGCAACTTTGTGAGACCCGGTTTCAATAAAGGATAAAAAATAGGGCCTGGGGTGTAGCTCTGAGGTAGAACGCCCCTGGGTTCAATCCCCGGTACCACACACATACAAAAAAAAAAAAAAATGCTGTAAAGAATGCCAATGAAATATTCATAGCTTTAATGATACTTAAATATAAAGTTTAAAAGTGTGTATCAATATTTAAAAATGAAAATGAATAAATAATTTAAGTGTTATTTTTATTTCCTATGCTCTTTATTTTTTAGCCTTTTTTTTTTTACAAATATACTATTTTATTCTAAGGGAATAGTTATGTGGATTCTGCAAAGGGAAAACCCAAAAGTGGTTAAAAACCAAAAGAACGGAAAGGATGATTTAGTTGTTTATTTGTTTGGTGTTTTTTTCTCTCCTGGGGAAAAATATGTAATTTTATACAATTTTAATAAAATTTAAAAAGCAAACAAGTGGACACAACATCAACAGCTACACTTATTTTTGAGCCATTTAAACCCCAAGGATAAAGGAATAATATTCCCATGCCCAATAGTCACCTACTTGTTTTATAGTCTATATAAAATACATATGAATAAAATTATTCAGATGCACTTATATAGAAGGCTAATATTTGGTACATTGGCAAAGTCTTCTCTCTTTACATATTTCACTGCTACATATACACAAAGTGTTTTTTAAATTGCAACATCTCAGAATTATTGTTAGAAATCAATAATTTTTTTCACTTGAAACAATTAGGGTTTTCTCCTACAGATCACACTGAATCTGGCAGTGAAACACATTGCTACAGCTGCACTCTTTTTGGTGAATTACTTTTTAATTAACAATACTTCTCTTCATCTGGCTAAGATGACCAGACTGGATGGCCATCTGGGAATTAAGGGGGGAAAAAAAAGGGAGGGGATCTCTTTAATACAACATATTTTCTTGGCTTTACAATTCCCTTTTTTAAAACTTTTATTTTTAACTGAAATTGTCAGCATCATTATTTTGTCTTTTAATACTACAAAATAAACTTGGTACAATTACAGAAAAAGATAAAGGAATGAGTTTAGGCAAAGCCTGATCATTAAATCAGCAGGTCTGAGATCTCTCCCCGGTGGAATTTTAAAAATGCAATGCCAACTGGCAAAACCTATTTTAGAGAAGTGTAAACCCTATTTTAGAAAAGAGTACTTTTGAGTTCCAGTTATTCTGTCATGAAGGGCTGAGTTACCTTTCAGTGTTGTAACATTTCTACTGCCTTCAGCCTCTTCCAGGATTTTGGGAAATAAGTTCCCCAGATAACCCAGTAGACTGGAAACAGAACTCTTTTTCAACAACCAAGCCAGTCAACCTGAACAGAAAAGAGCTTCAAAACAGCATTTTTTGTTTCAGAATTAGGAAAAAGAGAACCAGTCTCACAGAAAGGTTTTAGAATTCTCAGATACTCTGCTCATAGAAGAGACTCACATAGGATCTGTTGGTTAGTTCTCAAATCACACTCATTTGAAAGAGTTTTGCATTTCTCTTCTGTTACAAGAGCAGGTCATTATGTTCAGCATTTGCCTCTGCCACTCCCTCCTCCTTTATACATCTTCTAACTATACTTTAAAGAAACATCTTTTAAAAAGACACCATCCCTTTCTCTTTAATATTCTTAAAAGTTTATATACAGGAAATGAAAAAATAATGCGACAGAAAGTATTTTCTTCAGCTTAATAGTACAGAAGGCAAAACAGCATTTAATGTTTTCTAGCCAAATAAAGGTATTTGATATTCAACAATTATTTACTATTCTTCAAACTATTCTTGACCATGGAGATTCAAGGTGGTGTGTATTAGTGAAGGTCTTAGGACCTTTGGGCCCTGCATTCTAGAGGGAAATAATGGAAGCCCATGAAATAAAAAGAAGAGTCTTTGAAAGCATATGTTATCAGAACAAGATAATCAGGTTAAGATTTAAGCAGAGTGTATTCTAGAAGAGTCACTAAGAAGTTTGTGTGCATTCAGAGAAACTGGCATTATGTCAATATGGTGAAGGCTTAGGGAAGGGTAGAGTATTAGATTAAACCCAGGGGAAACGGCAGTGGCAGATCCTAATGGACCTTGCAGGCAAAGGCGATAAGAATTTGGCTTTTCTTTTTAAGGGCAATGCAATTCAGTAGTTCTATGCTAGAGAATAAGATAATACAATTATTACTTTAGTAAAAATCAGGGTATCTGCAGAGCCAGGATGGAGGCAAGAGGGTCATACAAATGGTAATATCAGTGGTCCAGGTAAGAAATAATGTTGGATTGGATTCGATTGGATCAGGATGGTAACAACAAATGTGGAGCAAAGTAAAAGGAAATGTATTCCTTTGGTTTTAAAGTAAAGGTGTGCATGTGGGAAGGTCAGTGGGGAAGTACCCCGGTTGAAATCTAGTTTTACCTTTGATAGACGTTTGGATGATAGTATCATTTACTGAAATGGAAAATGCCTAGATGGGAACAAATTTGGATTATGGAGGGGATTCCATTTTGAACACATCAACGTTAAAAAAAGCTAATAGAGTTGAAAATAATACTAATATTGGGAAATTTTGACTTCAGTTCAAAGATGAGGTCAGAGCTAGACATGTAAACATGGGAATTACTAAAATACAGATGATGTTTAGGCTATAAGATGGGATGGATATAAAAATGTGAAAACATCACATTGTACCTCATAAATATATGAAATTATGATTTGTAAGTTTAAGAAAATATTAATAAATATAAAAGACTAGATGAGTGTATCTAGGATAAGTTAGAGAAAACAGGGGTAAAAATGGTTCAGGACTAAGCACAGAGGATCCCACACTGTAGAATTCAGTGCACACTAGGAGCTAACAGCCAATGATGTAAGTATGGATTCCCAGATGTTAAAACAAAGTGTTGAGAGAGTTAAATGGTGCAGATAATATTAAAGGAAAAAAGTGAAATGGCTATTGGATTGGGCAAACAAACTTGATAAAAGAGTTTTAATAGAACAATGGGTCTGGAGTCCAAATATGATACCATGAAAGATGTTCTTTGCCTCAGTTTTTCAATTGTTTCTTGGGGAGAAAATAGAAATAGAAAAAGGAGTTGAGCACGGTGGTGAATGTCTGTAATCTCAGTACTTGGGAAAATGAGACCGGCAGATCACAGACGAGGACAGCCTCAGCAAGTAGTGAAACTAATTAACCTAGTGAGACCCTGCTTCAAAATAAAAATAAAAATAGGGCTGGTGGTGTAGCTCATATGTAGAATGCACCTGAGTTCAATCCCCAGTACCACAAAAAGAAAGAAAGAAAAAGAAAGAAAGAAAGAAAGAAAGAAAGAAAGAAAGAAAGAAAGAAAGAAAGAAATAGAAAAAGGAGAACAGAGAGAAAAATGTGGATTATCAACACATTTTATGGGTGATCACCAATGATATTTAAAATTAAAATATAACCTGAATATTTCATAGCAGAGAGCAGCTTCAACAGATATTAATCATTCTAGGAATAAGTATCACAATACCCATTGCTTTCCAGAGCAGCTGTATTATAAATTCAATACAACAATATTTATTGTGCATGGTCTCGCTCAATGTAGAAAATAATGAAGGACATTCACAGTTTAGGAAGTATGACTCAAAATTTCTACAGACCTATTTCTGTTAGTAGTACTACATTTTACTAAATTATCAGATCTACTGTTTCAGCTTTTGCTATTTGCAAGGAGTCCCAAAGTTCCAAATGTAGATTTTTTTCTTCCCCTTAATTCCATAGGTTTTGATTACAATAAACACCTTGCACTCAAACTTCGTCTTGACCACTCTCAATTTCCAGAAAGCCTTGCCTGTTAAAATATTCTTAAAGCCAATAATATTTGTTCTGTAATGTGAACACTATGGCTTTATTTTTCTATATACTACTTTGAAAAGAAAATCAAAATTGACATCATTGTTCTGTAATAAACATCACTTCATGAAGTTAAGTTTTGAAATTACATTTTGTTTTCAACACCTCCAGTGCTACAAGCACAGGGCCTATCAACTGAGAATATCACTAGCATTATGTTCAAAAGGATTATTTTCCTTAATCCCCATTAATTTATCTAAATCATAATACATGTTGACTTGTCTCATGTTTAAAGTGTGCCTTTCTTACACAGCTTGTGGTTGTACTTGAATTTTCTTACTCTTTGCTGTTTCCTTGTTGAGAGAAATAGATTCTTTGCCTAATTCATAATACCAACCACTTTTCTCTATTTTAGCAATTTCTTTAAATCCATCTTTTCTATTGAAGTTGATTAATTTCTTTTCCAATATGAAATATTTGCTGCACATTTTTGAGTCTTGGAATTTCCAATTGCCATATGTATGGATGCATGCATGCATACACTATTTTCTCAAGTTGTACCTGTATTATATCTTACATTCCTTTCAGACTGTCTTTTGTACTATTGAATCTGTGAAATTTGTACTACTCCATCCCCTCTTTAAAAACAAAATAACAACTGCAACAAAAACTCTTCTCTCCTCGAGCTCTTAATTTTCTTACTCTAATTTATACAAAGCACTCATTGGGTTTCTTATTTCCTTTCACCTATTTCTCACTTTTCTTTTAACTTTAATCCTCAGTTATATTTCTACACTGACTCTAATATATTTTTAATAATAGGTTTACTGAAGTAAAGTTGCCAAATACTTTGAAATCTGAAAATATACATCTATTCATCTTGTTCTTGCTACTTGATTTATAATTTAGAGAAAGAATTTGTGGTTAAAAAGCATATCTGAGCTGGGAGTGGTGGTGTACACTGTAATCCATCACTTGGGAGGCTGAGATGGGAGGATTGCAGGTTCAAGACTAACCTCAGTAACTTAGTGAGACTCTCAGCAACCTAGTAAGACCCTGTTTCAAAACAAAACTAGAAAAAGGGCTGGAGGTGTAGCTCAGAGGTGGAACCCCCTTAGTGCAATATCCAGTACCCCACACACAAAGAAAAAGCATATCTATTACTCTTTTTGAAAACCAAGCTCTATTGTCTTCTAAGATTCAATACTTTTGATGAGAAATCCAATATCAATAGATTCTTGCAAATCCATAGTTTACCTATTTTCTATATGAAAATGTTTCTGTGCATTTTTTGTCATTCTGGTAGTTAACAATTATTTTTATAGTGAAGCCAATTTACTTATCCAATTTGGCAATTGACGAATCTTCTAATTTGAGACTGCCTTTTTAAAATCTTTGACTTTTTTATATTACTTCGGGAAATGTTTTTCTTTTTTATTGATGTCATTTTTATACTTTTAAGAACATGTTTGTGTCAAGATAATGAACTCTAATGAAGTTTTCATCTTATATAATTTTGGGCACATAATAAATATTTAATACTGAATCAAACATGTAATCTTTTTGTCCCTTTATGGACTATTTCCTTGACATAATTTAACTGTTCTATGGATTTAAAAAATGTTTTTGATGAGCAAAGGAAGTCTATCAACTTTATATTCTATAATTGATTCAATCCTCAGAAATTTTTACTAGGTTCTCCAGAATAGATAGAGAAAAGAATCAGTGCTGTAGAACATAAAACAGAAATATCAATTTTAAATCAGCTACTGTTAAACACTTATTTAAATATTTCCATGGGTAAGTTCCATTCTGGGCTGATTCTATCCTTCTCTTCCTTTTACCCTTCTCTCCCTCTTTTTCTTAGCTGAAATGGTAGATGAATAGAGTTATTTAGGGAAGCTTGCATGGTCTCATGTGAGTGAGTCAGAGGGTCTATAGAACAGCATGCATCTTCTGGTTCCACACTATTTCCATTGTGATAAGGACTGCGAGGTATGGACAGCCTACTGACAAAGGTTGGAGTCTGCCAAGATACCTGTGGCTGATGAACTTTGAGTTTCTGATTCTGGTATTGTTGGTGCATACCTAGATAGCACAGAATGCTTTACTCTTTATTTGGAATTGTGAGTCTTCCTGTGTGATGACCCTGTTTTCTGATTTGTCATTTCTGCTGTTAAAAAAAATACCACAAACTTACTGGTTTAGAATAACAAACATTTATTCTCATACCATTTGGACTTCAAAAGTAAAGTTTAATATCAAAAGTGTTAGGAAAGCTATGATCCTTTTGGAGAAGCAAGGGGAGAACCAGTTCCTTTATTATTTTCATTTGGAAACTGCCTGAATTACTTGATTTATGGCCAGCTGGAGAGGAAATCTTAAAATCAATTCTCTCTCTCTCTCTCTCTCTCTCTCTCTCTCTCTCTCTCCCCCTGCTTCTGTAGTCACGTTTCTTTCTCTGACTCTGGCATACCTACTTTTCTCTAATAAACACCCCTGTGATTAAATGGAGCCCAACAAATAATCCAGGATATTCTCCCCATTTCAAGAACCTTTACATAATCTCATCTCCAAAGGTCCTTTCCTCATGAGATGTGGAACATACTCACAAATTGCAGGGAATAGGATGTCCTCAGGGCAAAAGGGGAGGCAAATGCTTTTGTCCATCATGGCCTTTAAGCGACTGGGTCACTTTATTACACTCATCATGACTACTTTATCAGTTTATCAGGCAACATTATCAGCCACATTCCATGTACCTGTGTGGAACACTGGGACCTGAAACCAACTTAAATTAAGAAGGCCCTTTTTCTATATTATTACAATTTCTTACTATGTTCATTTTCTTTTGTTTACTCAATGAGTGCATGTACCAACTTCTAGGGAAATCCACTCCAAATATCTAAATTAGGATCCTGAATTAAATACAATCTGAGTTTGATTTTCCCTTCACGATACCCAGATGCCCATTGCTTCCTGTTTCGGGTTTAGGCATTAAACAGGAAAAATTCATGTTTCTAACAAATTGCTTTCATTACCTCTGTATCTACCTTCTTCCCAAACCCCATGCTCTCCCTCTACTAAATGAATTGAATGTTTCATTTTGCTATTTGACTTTGCTTTTTTTATAATTTTTTCTGACACTGCGTGTGTGACCATCTTTCAATGCATATCACTTGGTATTCTGTAATTTCTTCTTTATGATTACTTTACTAATGACTCCTCAACTATTAATTCTAAATTAATTGTTATTAATTTTTAAATGTATTCATCAGAATTGCATTATCAACTCTCACTGTGTATTATTCTTCCTGTGGAAATATCACAGTATTGGATCCAGGTTTTATGTATTCTGGGTCTAGAGTCAAATGTTTTACCAATCCTTGGGAAAATCAACATAATTTCAAGGCCTTGCTTTTCTTTGATATAAAATGAAGTTATGGGACTAAGTATTATGTTGAATGAAAGTTTATAATCTCAAATTCTGAGAAAGTCTCTGGTATATTTCTATTCATAGCTAAATGTATGGAACTATTTGTACTAGTAAGAAATTGTGAGTGAATTGGGGTGTGTCAAAGAGATCCAGAGTTAAACATTAGTTAAAGTCATAAAGATAGATTTTACTGAGAAACTATTGCAACAGGGGAAAAGAGACTTCAGTATAGAGCAGAGCTCAATTCCAACTATAGGAAGTGGAGATATTGCCAGGCAGGGAGGAAACAGTGGATAGAAACTTACTAAGAGGCAACATCGGGGGATTCTTTCTTTTTTTTTTTTTCTGTGGTACCGGGGATTGAACCCAGGGGCGTTCTACCTCCGCGCTACACCCCCGGCCCTATTTTTTTTATACTTTATTTTGAAACCGGGTCTCACGAAGTTGTGGAGGGCACCACTAGGTAGAGAGAGAGAGAAAGAGAGAGAGAATGAGAGAGAGAGACAGGGAGAGGGAGAGAGAGAGAGAGAGAGAGCTGAGACTGGCCGCGAACCCGGATCCTCCGGTCTCCGCCTCCCAAAGTACTGGGATTACGCCCGGACTCGGGGGATTCTTTCTAAAGTGACTTGGAAGAAGTCTTTCTATAACTGGTAGGTAGTCTCGAGGACAAAGCTCAAGAAAAAGGTCTAGTAAGAAAGAGGGCTCAAAGGAGCCTAACTAAATGGTAGAGTCTTTGTCAGGTGTACTAACAACACCCCACTGATGCTGTGCCTAGAAAAATACGTAGCAATGTCTTCATAAGAAATTACATTTTATATAAATTAAAGTATTTTTAAATCTTTTGAAAAGTTATATTTGAAATCAAATGTAAATGACTAACAGTACAACATTTCTCAGATTTACTTAAATATTCCCAATGGAGATGCTTAATTTATGTGAGCACCTTGGTCCCGAAACAACTTAGGACAATATTTCTTGCTATGTCTTCTGCACTGCCTATTTTTTATAAAGCTCCCTAGGATAAATTAGTTTATGGTTAGGATGGAGAAATTATTGGTAGAGGATATATAAAAAAGGGAGGGTGGTTCGCAGAGTGGGACCTGAAGAAAAACACACCAAGACCTGCTGTGCATGTCTGTTTGTATGATTTTGAAATTCATGATGACATATAATTATAATGCGCCAATAAAAGTATAAAAAAGACAATGGAGATGGTGTAAACATAGGTAAGTGTAAGTTTGATAGTTTTCCAATACTGGGTCCTAAATTTCTTTAATAAGCTCATGGTGGGAATTTGAATGAACTAAATTCTTGAGAAGCAAATGATTATCATTTTATTAGCTATTTCATCTCTGTATCTGGAAATAAGTCTCCTGTTTTCTGTAAGGAACCTGGGGACAGGTTCTAGAAAAGAAGATAAAAAAATGTTTCTAGTCTCATGATTTAGAAAGAGACAACTTTCATCTGCACAATTGTATGGGAATATTTACAATGGGCTTAAAGCTAGCTTCTCAGAAAGATTATTCTTTCTAAGCATTTTCCACAATGACTATATGTACATTTAGTTCCTAATACCTTTATGAAATTTTAAAATAAACCATCACTACCATTAATTTTGATCTATGCTAGTAGTGGGATTTGATGTATTTGTTGATTATAAAAATGCATGCTTTGTGCTTGACCATTAATGATATATTCTTTATTTTTAGCAATTCCGAGTTACAGATTAGAAGCATAGTTTGCTAGCATTTTTCAGTGTTGGATTATGTGAGGGTAATATGCTATGACATACCTGTGTGATACAGAGCCAGCTTCACGTCAATAATATGAAAAGTAAAGCTGTTTACAAGTCAAGCGATCCCCTTTGAGTTTAAGCTCTCAAACTGTGGGAAGCTTCTTGGCATTCAGATTTCTTCCACCTGTTCTAAGATGAAACATAAATGTGAACCATAGGAGATGTGATTTTCAGTTCCAAACAGAAAGATTTACTTTATAACCTTGCAAGGGAAAACCACCAAGTATGCTCAATTAGGTTTTGCATACATTAAATATTTCTCTTTACCAGTCTGAAATCTTTACCTAGAAGATTTAATTTTTTTTCTTTTGCCAAAAACAATTTATTATTTAATTTGCTTATTAAAAGTCAATAAGCATAATGGAAAAACTGAAAAAAATAATATAAGAAATTCAGGTTGGGAGGCGGAGACCGGAGGATCCGGGTTCGCGGCCAGCCTCAGCTCTCTCTCTCTCTCTCTCTCTCTCCCTGTCTCTCTCTCTCTCTCTACTTAGTGAGGCCCTCTGCAACTTTGTGAGACCCGGTTTCAAAATAAAGTATAAAAAATAGGGCCGGGGGCGTAGTGTGGAGGTAGAATGCCCCTGCATTCAATCCCCGGTACCACAAAAAAAAAAAAAAA
>PVJS01048912.1:0-14867 GCA_004027185.1 Glis glis
CTTTATTTTGAAACCGGGTCTCATGAAGTTGTGGAGGGCCTCACTAAGGAGAGAGAAAGAGAGAGAGAGAGAGAGAGAGAGAGAGAGAGAGAGACAGGGAGAGAGAGAGCGAGAGGCTGGCCGCGAACCCGGATCCTCTGGTCTCTGCCTCCCAAAGTACTGGGATTACAAGCGTGCGCCACCAGGCCCGGCCTGTCTGTTCCTTATTTGCAATATTAACTTTGTGTGTGTGCATGTGTGGTGCTGGGGATGGAACCCAGAGACATTCTACGTTCGAGCTACACCCCTAGTCCTTTTTTTTTTATTTATTTATTTGGAAACAGGGTCTCATTAAGTTGCTGAGAGCCTTGCTAAGTTGCCAAGGCCGGCCTTGAATTGATGATCCTCCTGTCTCAGCCTCCCAAGTCCATGATATTAACTTTCAACAGTTTTATTGAGATATAATTCACATACCATAAACTTCATCTACTTAATAATGCAGTGGCTTTTAGTATATTCACAGAGTTGTGCAACCATCACCACTATCAATTTTAGGACATTTGGAGTGTTTTCATCACCTCACACATGTTAGCAGTCACTCCTTGCTTCCCACCAACCTCAACCCTTCCCCACCAACTACTTTCTGTCTCTGGCTTTGCCCATTGCGGACATTTCTCACTGGCTTCTTTCACATAGCACAATTTTTTACAATACGGGTGATGTTAATTCCATCGAGGTGCAATGGCTTGTCCACTCTATGATTTCCCCCTTGCAAGTTATAAGCATTCTAAGGGAGACACTTTAAAATCATGCAAATAAATATCCCGTCCCTCATCAAACTTTCCCCCTAGATTTGCATTTCATGGTTATTGACCAACTCAATCTTTATTTATTTATTTTTGTGGTACTGGGGACTGAACCCAGGGGCATTCTACCTCCAAGCTACACCCCATCCCTTTTAATTTTGGGGTTTGGAAACAGGATCTTGTTAGGTTTCTGAGAGTCTAGCTAAACTGCTGAGGCTGACCTCAAACCTGTGATCCTCCTGTCTCAGTCTCCCAAGTACTGGTATTACAGGCGTGTACCACTATGCCCGGCTCCAAACCAATCTTTATCAAGGTTTATGAGCCGGGAGCGGTGGCGCACGCTTGTAATGAGACCAGAGAATCCGGGTTCGCAGTTAGCCTCAGCTACTTAGTGAGGTCCTCCCCAACTTAGTGAGACCCTGTTTCAAAATAAAGTATAAAAAATAGGGGTGGGGGTGTAGCCTGGAGGTAGAATGCCCCTGGGTTCAATCCCTAGTACCAAAAAAAAAAAAGAAGGTTTATGACATCAGTTACCTCCACCACTCACCCAACACTAATCAGTCTTTAGCAACACAACTTGCAGGGACACAGGGTAATTATGGACGATGGCCCTGCTCTTCCCAGTTATCATAACTGCTCCACTGAGTCCCCCACAGAGCAGGTCACTGTCCCAGAGATGGGCAACCAACCCTCTGGTCATGTTCCTCCCCTAAGTGTCCGGGCACCAAGGACTCCTCGGAGACACACACACACACTGTCCTGCAACATGCCCCCTGCCATCCCTTCCTGTGTGGGGCCCTCGGAACTCCAGCCCTGCTTCCCTCTGAGCTAGGAAGGCTGAGAAGTGGCATGAGAGCCTGTGTAAGAAGAGTGCACTAGGTCAAAGGAGCGAAGACCTAGTATTAGTCAGTTTTCTGTCGCTATGACAAAATGCCTGACAAAATCAACTTAAAAGGATGAAATATTCCTTGTGGCTCACGGATTCTGAGGTTTCGTCCATGGTCAGTTGACTCGGTTGTCTTGGGCCTGTGGTGAGGCAGCGTATCTTGATGGGGAGCCCGTGGTGGACCAAAGCTGCTCACCTCACGGCAGCCAGGAAGCAGAAGGAGAAGGGCCGGGCCGGAGCGCCCAATATCCCCTTCAAGGGCACCCAATGACCTAACTTCCTTCCATTAGGCTCCATCCCCATCAACACTGAGCCTTTAACACATGGGCTTTGGGGAGCAGTTCCCAGCCATTGCAGACCTGCTCTCAGCTCTACCTTTCCAACCAACAGTTAGGATGTAAATATATCTTCACTCCAACAAATACCTCCTGGAAAAGCAACAGGTGCTATGGGAGGTAGAAGACAATTAAAGCCCAGTCCTTACCCTCAAGGAAACAATTTCACACCAGAGGACTAAGACACCACAAGAGAACCAGAATTTAAAGCACAGAAAGAGAAATGTCTTAAGTGACCCAGTCAGTCCAAGGAAGGAGAAGCCAGCCTCGCTGTGGTGGAGAGAAAGGTTTTCAGGGGAGGGCGTTGGGATGGGCCTTGAAGGCTGCCTACGAGTTAGACAGTGGTATTTGGAGAAGGTATTCCAGGCAGAGGGTACAGAAGGAGCAACAGCTTCTAAATAAGGGGCTAAGGTGAGGGAAGGCATGTGCAAAGCTCACTAGACCCTTAGGGGTCTGATGTGGAACACGAACTTAGTTCAGTGGGCAGTGGAGAGCCACTGAAGACTTCAGAGCTGAAGAAGACAACTGTCAGAGCTGAGACATGAGCAGGGATGTGACCAATCTGCTAATACAGAAATTCTGTTGACACAGTAAGGTGTCACACAGCCACACCGAGATGTGACCTGGGAGGTCCCACTTCTGTCCTAACTGCTGTTGGAGTGCCCTTCTGCAGCTTGGCCTAAGGGTGACACTTGACAGACTAATGTGATACCCCCGACCAGAGCAGTGCCCATTCCTCCCAGAAGGAGTGGCTGCCTCGCCGTGGCCACACCTCCCACTCAACCCCTGCCACTTGGAGAGGTTGTGTGTGTGTGTGTGTGTGTGTGTGTGTGTGTACATGTGTGTGTGTTTTACTGGGGACTGAATCCAGGGGAATTCTACCTCCGGCTACACCCCCAGCCCTTTTTATTATTTATTTATTATTTGTGTGTGTGTGTGTGCGTGTGTGTGTGTGTGTGTGCAGTACTAGGGATTGAACCCAGGGACATTCTACCTCTGAGCTACACCACCAGCCCTATTTTTTTTTATTCTTTATTTTGAAACAGGGTCTCACTAAGTTGTGGAGAGTCTCACTAAGTAGCTGAGACTGGCCGTGAACCCGGATCCTCCTGTCTCAGCCTCCCAAGTACTGTTATTTTTTGTTTTGAAACAGGGCCTCACTAAATTGCTGAGGACCTCAATAAGTTGCTGGGGTTGGACTTGAACCTGCAATCCTCCCGTCTCAGCCTCCCAAGTACTGGGATTCTAGGAGTGCTCCACTAGATGCTTCATTTTAAAGCACAATATGCCGACATCCCAGACAATGCTCCCAGGCCTCTGGGCTGTTTCCATCCAACCAACCTGCAGCACTAAGGTGAGCCTGGCCTCTGAGATGGGGCTCCTGCCCACCCACAGGGCTCTGAGGGGCAAGGCAAAGGGGTCCCCCAACAACCACTTCTCTTCAAGACACCTGGATGAAGGTGCTCCTGTTGCAGGAAACTTCCAAAGTTCTGAAAGAAAGTGGCCAAATAGTGAGATTGCGAGGAAGGCTGGGAAAGGAGCAAGAGACTGTGAATTTACTAAAAACTCCAGAATTGCATGCTTCAAAAGAGAGACTTGTGTGATATAGTATAGTAAATGCTTACACATAAATATTTATATTTATAGAGTAAATATAGTATCTTTCATCTAGTATAGTAATTATTTCTCAGCCGGTGGTGCATACCTGTCTATAATCCCAGTACTTAGGAGACTGAGACAGGAGGATGTAGGTTCGAGGATAGCCTCAGCAATGTAGTAAGACTCAACAATGTAGAGAAACCCTGTTTCAAAACAAAAAATGAAAAGGACTGGGGTGAAGTTCAGAGGTAGAATGTCCCTGAGTTCAATTCCCAGTACCACAAATCATCATCATCATCATCATCATCATCATCATCCCAGTACATGGGAGGCTGAGAGAGGAGGATCACAGGTTTGAGGCCAGCCTCAGTAATTTAGCAAGACCCTCAGCAACTTAGACCCTATTTCAAAATAAAATAACAACAACAACAACAACAACAATAAAGGGCTGGGTGTAGCTCCCTAGTACCAAAAAATCAAAAATTAAAAAATATATTTCTCGATACAGCTATTATGGTAGGAGGCTGGGGTGGCTAGGAGGAGGTCCTGGTGGCAGATTCCACCAGCACCAGGGGCTGTGCAGTCACCCACAGTCCTCATTAGATCTCTAGTAACTGTGTTGCATTCAATTAATTCAAGGTAGGGCATGGTGGGAGGACCTCAGGTCGCCGGGGACGTGTCCTCCCAGGCCATCCTGGGACTCTGGGCCCTTCCTCTTCCTCTTTTGCTTCCCGGCAATGAGGTGAACGGTTTTCTCCAGCAGGTGCCCCTGCCATGTTGTGCTGCCTTACCACAGGCCCAAAGCATCATGGACTGGAACCTCCAAAATGGTGAGCCAAAACAAACCTTTCTTCTTTATAAGTTAATTGCCTCGGGTATTTTGTTACAGTGATGGAAAGCCGACTCACAAAGATGCCTGGAAGGAATTCCTAGGTCTCGGCTCTGCCAGACACATGGGATCAGGATGCTGAAAAAGATGCAATTGCTTCTTGTACACTATGTCCATCCATGGGTTCACTCAAAGAAAGACTCCAGGAACGATCTTGGAAAATAAAGGCAATTTTGCTAACATAATTGATGTTAATGTTAATTGATAATGGTAAAACTTTCCTACCACGGAGTGCTTTATGGTTAACACAGCATAAAAACCTTGTGGGGCATCTGGAAAGGGAGTACTGTTTCCAGTCTACAACAGGAAAATTGAGAGGGTAAGCGACCTGCTCACAGTCATGCTGGTGAGGAGCTAGAATCAGGCCCGATGCCTCTTGCCTTCCAGTTCATCTTCCTTCCATGAGGCTTGCTGGCCTCGTGAATCTGTCGTATAACTGGAAACATTCAGTCCTCTGCCTTCTGGGTCACTCTCTGTTTAGCCTGTGGCTCATTTTCCAAGTTGCAGAGTTTGTCAGGGAAGCACCCTTGCCGCTGCAGACTGGATGAACAGGCCCAGGCCGGCCCCCCTGAGAGCATACACCCCATCCACATTCGCCAGCCCACCTGCCTGCTGGACTGTCAGCAACTTGAGGGCCAGGACCCATCTTCTCTGACTTTGCACCCCAGCACGCAGTAGGAGCACAACGCCCGTCTGAAGAGGGGAGTGCTACAGCAGGCTCTGGGAAGTCTCTGCAACACAACACACCTTCCCTCCCTGATCACACCCACTCTCCCTAGCAGCAAGCTGACAAGCAGGGCCTGAAGGGACGTGAGTGTCCTTACACATTCACCTGAAATGACACTGGTTCAAATCAAGGGGTGCTGCAGGTATAAAATACATACTTAGTACACACTAAATTAGTACACACACAGAAACACAAAATATCCCATTAATAATATCCTATTAAGGTTAATTTCACATATTCCATTTTACTTTTTATCATATAGGTGCTAGAAATTTTTTCATTCCATATATGAAGACAAGTGCGTTGGCGCACGCCTGTAATCCCAGTACTTGGGAGGCTGAGACAGGAAGATCGCAGGTTTGAGGCCAGTCTCAGCATCTTAGTGAGACTCTCAGCAACTTAGTGAGACCCTGTTTCAAAGTAAAAGAAAATAGGCCTGGGGGTGTGGCTCAGAGGTAAAGTGCCCCTGATCCATATGTGACTCAGAATATATTGGTGTTGGAAAGTTCTGCTCTGGGGTCATATATGTCATAATAACTTGAGCTTTTACTCTGAATGACATGGAAACCATTAGAGGGTTTTGAGGTCAAGAGTGGAATGATGTGACTCATTCATATCTTAAAAAGGTCACTCTGGCCAGGGATGGTGGCACACGCCTGTAATCCCGGTACCTGGGAGGCTGAGACAGGAGGATCATAGGTTCAAGGCCAGCCTCCACAACTTAGTGAGACCCTGTTTCAAAATAAAAAATAAAATAGGGCTGGAGGTATAGCTCAGAAGTAGAACACCCTGGATTCAATCCTCAGTACCACACACACACACATACAAAAAAAAAAAAAAGATCACTTTGGTTGACAAGTTGAAGACACATTGTAACAGACATCAGTAAAGGCAGGCTGACCACTTAAGAAGCTATCAGCAGGGCATGGTGGTGCACGCCTGCAATCCCAGTACTTGGGAGCCTGAGACAGGATTGCAGGTTCGAGGCCAGCCTCAGCAATTTAGTGAAATCCTGTTTCAAAATAAAAAATAAAATAGGGCTGGGGGTGTAGCTCAGAGATAGAATGCCCCTGGGTTGGATACCCAGTTCCAGAAAAAGAAAAAAAAAAGAAAGAAAAAGCTATTGAAACAATTCAGGAGAAGATGGAGGCTTAGGCCAGAGGGTGGTTAAGAAGTGGTCAGACAGTAAATTGATTTTGAAAGTGGAGCCAAGAGTATTTCCTGACAAGTGGGGGTAGTTTATAACAAAAAGAGGAGTCAAGTATGAGTCCCAGTGTTTGGCCTGAGCCACTGGAAGGATGCCCTTTACTGAAATGGAGAAGCAGGTCTGGGGAAGACCAGGAGTTTGGCTTTGGGTAAGTCTAGGATGCCTTTGGTTTCCAAGACGAGACATTAAGAAGACAGTGGATATAAGGTTCTGGAGTTCAGGGCAGACGCCCGAGCTGGGGCTCTGAATTCAGGAGTCATCATCATGAGTTGGGATTTAAAGCCCTTGACCAAGGCCACCAAGGAAGTGAGTGTGGGGGAAGAGAGAAGGTCAAGGGGCCTGGGGAAGTCCCAAGTTAAGAGGTGGCCAGAGGAATGGCAGGAACAGGAGCCACAGGTTTATGGAACCAGAAGCCAAGGGAAGAAACCATTCCAAGCAGGAGGGAGTGAGCGACTGTGTCCAGCACTACAGGAAGGTCCAGGAAGAGAACTGACCATCGCGGTGACCCTGAAAAACGCAGTACAGGTGAGTGACAGAGGCTAAGACATGATTGCAGTGGGTCCATGGGCAGCGACAGAGGAGGGATGGAGATGACCAGTACACACAACTCTCAAGGGGGGGCAAAGAAATGGGCAGTGTGCCGAGTGGGTGCAGGATCAAGAGAGGCCATTTTTAAAAGATGAGAGACAATTTTTTTTTTTTTTGCAGTACCGGGGATTGAACCCAGGGGTGTTTTACCTCCGAGCTACACCCCTGGCCCTATTTTTTATACTTTATTTTGAAACCGGGTCTCACGAAGTTGCGGAGGGCCTCACTGAGTAGCTGAGGCTGGCCGCGAACCCGGATCCTCCGGTCTCAGCCTCCCAAGTACTGGGATATGAGAGACAATTTGAGCAGGTGTATATGCTGCTGGGAATGATCCAGAAGACAGAAAAACAGTAGACGATGCAGCGCAGTGGTAATTCTTCCGCAGTTCTTCTAATCACCAGGCAGTGTGCTTTTATTGTTCTTTCATGATTTTATCAAGTTGAAACGTCATTTACTGGCTTTCTACCATGACACACATGAGTCAGCTTGCCCACATCGCTCCTCCTCTCCCTTTGACTCTTGTCCCAACTTTACCCCAGCATATCGCTATTGTCCCATCGCCCCAACGTACCCCTAATGCAGCTCGTCTACTGGTCACCTTGGCACTCTATTTCTGAATCTATCAATTATACATAGCATGGCTGGACTCCCCACTTTAAGTGATGCGGGTACCCATGCCTCCACCCTGCCTTCTGCGTGGAACTGAGCTTTGGCCATAATGCTGGGACGATAAGAACGCTCACCACAAAATCCCAGTGACTCAAGCTTATTTCTCATGTGCGTGACGCATCAACCAGGTTGAGAGCAGTCCCCATGGGAGACCTGCCATGCTTGTGAGAGAGGAAAGAACAACGGCAGCACCTCAGACGTCTCTTACAGTGTCAGCTGGGCGGGGCCTATGCCGCTTCCACTCGGGTCCAATTGACCAAAACGAGTCACATGCGGAGCCTGCCATCAAGGAGCAGGAGGAGCCGGGCGTGGTGGCGCACCTTGTAATCCCAGTACTTTGGGAGGCGGAGACCGGAGGATCCGGGTTCACGGCCAGCCTTAGCTCTCTCTCTCTCTCTCTCTCTCTCCCCGCCGTCTCTCTCTACCTAGTGAGGCCCTCCACAACTTCGTGAGACCCGGTTTAAAAAATAAAGCATAAAAAAATAGGGCCGGGGGTGTAGCGCGGAGGTAGAACACCCCTGCGTTCAATCCCCGGTACCGCAAAAAAAAAAAAAAAAAAAAAAAAAGGAGCAGGAGGAAGCGCCCTCGTCCCACAAGCACAGGCCAAGCATGGGGTGTCCCATGCGAGCGTGTCATCATCCTCTTTCAGGGAGGACAGTGAATAATTGGGAATAATAATTTAATCTCTCATAATGCCACTTCTCTCCTCTTTTGTGCTCCAACGTCTACAAGCTGTGTTTTTCATTTTACATTATCAAGGTGGAGAATCTTTATATGTTCCTTTATAGATATTCTTTTTTTTTTTGGATTGAACCCAGGGGCATTCTGCTTCTGAACTTCACCCCCAGCCCTTTTTATTTGGAAACAGGGCCTTGCTAAGTTGCTGAAGCTGGGCTCAAACCTGCGATCCTCCTGTTTCAGCCACCCAAGTACTGGGATTACAGGCGTGCACCGCCACACCCAGCTTCCTTTGTAGCTATTCTTAAGTAGTCTTCAGTGCTTTGTTGTTGATGTTGTTGTAGTATGTGGTGTGTGTGTGTGTGTGTGTGTGTGTTTTACTGGAGATTGAACCCAGGGGCATTCTACCTCTGAGCTACACCCCCAACCCTATTTTATTTTTTATTTTGAAACAGGGTCTGTCTAGGTAGATGAGAGTCTCACTACTTGCTGTCCTAGAACCCATGATCCTCCCATCTCAGCCTCCCAAGTACTGGGATTACAAGTCTGCACCACCACGCCTGGCTTATTGTTGGTTTTAGAAGTTGAACACCACCGAGCAGCATTTACATAGTTATGACTAAGCAAATGTCCTTCACTGCAGAGCCAAAGAGCCCGTATCGTGCACCCCTGTTCCAATGACACAGACTCTGTGCACTTAAAAGAATCTTTCTTACATCCCGCCACATTCCATTGCTCAAAGTCAGGCCACATTTTGGATTGCTTCATTTTTGGGCCATGCCTTTAATGAAAAGTTTTTCCATTTTCCCAAAGTTTGTGATTACCTCTCTTATTTCCTGTTGATAAAAGAAACACATGACTTGCATGCTATATCCCTAATATTCTCCAAGTTCTTTCTCATTCTACTTATTGTTTGGACTCTTCCTATTCTTTTTGAAGCCCGCTGCCGCTCTGATCTAACTGGGCAGGTTGCTTCACTTTGGGACCCTAAGGCTTTTGCACGGAGTTTGGTCTTCACTGCAGTTACTAATTGCCTTCTGTTTTTCTCGCTTGCTTTCTGGTTTTTATTACAACCTTACTTTCTTGCTGTGTCCCAATAATGCTCTCCACTACGTGGAGTGTCCCCGCCTCGTGTCATCCTCAGAGACCTCTTTCCCGGGCCCCTCCATCCTCCCACTCTAATGAAGACTAACTGCCCTCCAGGCCTGCTGACCAATTTCATCCTGAGGTTGCTTTTCATGCTGCCATAAGTAGGTTCCAGTATTTCTTGGATCTCATATCTTCTTTCTTGGTATACTCCCTCACTTTGCTGAAATACATCTTCCAATAACTTCCTTAAAAAGGTTGAGTAGGAGGTAAACTCCCTTGGTCCTAGCATCCACAGGCCTACTTCATTTACATATAAAATAAAGGAATTGGAGCTAGACATTGCAGAGCATGCCTGTAATTCCAGTACTTGGGAGGCTGAGACTGGAGGATCGCAGGTTCAAGGACAGCCTCAGCAACTTAAAGAGACCCTGTTTCGCAGGGCATGGTGGCACACGCTTGTAATCCCAGTACTTTGGGAGGCAGAGACCGGAGGATCAGGGTTCGCGGCCAGTCTCAGCTCTCTCTCTCTCTACCTAGTGAGGCCCTCCACAACTTTGTGAGACCTGGTTTCAAAATAAAGTATAAAAAAAATAGGGCCGGGGGTGTAGCGCAGAGGTAGAACGCCCCTGGGTTCAATCCCTGGTACCGCAAAAAAAAAAAAAGAGACCCCGTTTCAAAATAAAAAATAAAAAGGTCTGGGGAAGGAGCTCAGAGATAGAATGCTCCGGGGTTCAATTCCTAGTACCACAAATAAAAGAAAATAAAATAAAGGCGTTACACCTGATGACCTCTAATGCCTATTCCAGGAGTATAAGTCTGTCTATATGTGTTCTTGTGTGTGTGTGTGTGTGTGTGTGTGTGGTTCTGGGGATTGAACCCAGGGACATTCTACCTTCGAGCTACACCCCAGTCCTATTTTTTATTCTTTATTTTGAAACAGGGTCTTGCTAAGTTGCAGAGGGCCTCACTAAGTAGCTGAGGCTGTCTGCAAACCTGTGATCCTCCTGTCTCAGCTTCCCAAGCACTGGGATTACAAGCGTGTGCCACCACACCTGGCTTATATGTGTTCATTTATAACTACTATTATTATACTATTTCAAGGAGAATTTTTAGATAGTTGCTATTTTCAAGGAATTTACAATCTATTTACATAGGCAAAGAATAAACTCTCAAAAACAGCAACAAAAAGTCACTAAGACAAACGATGCCACAGGTAGGGCATGATTCATCATTTGTTTGAGCCTTGGGCCTAAAGGAGAGAGGGAAAAAGAGAGAGAGAGAGAGAGAAGCGGAACCAACCTGTGGTGCTTTTACTGAGGAATCAAGACTTTCATAGTGCCAGAGAACAGGCAATGTATTAGGCATAGATCAAATGTTTACATGATTTTGAACAACAAGTTAATGGCCAATGTGTCTGATGGAGTGGTTGATGGTCAGCGGAGTCTCCTCCCTCCCACTTTCTCTGTTATTCTCTGAGTCATCAGCATTTTCACTTTACTAAATCACGATAGATATAATGTTTAAATATGGAAGCATAATTACAGCCTTCACCAAGAGACAAATTCTCTGACCATCCTGGGGCATAACAGTTAACTTTCATTACATGTATGAATGATGGTATGTATACTTTAAAACGCTCTTCCGATGACTTTGATCAGTAAGAGTTTCACTAAATAGGGCTGGGGGTGACTCTTTACCACGGTTCACTTGAAAAATATTGTCATATTC
Source organism: Glis glis (assembly GCA_004027185.1). Lineage (NCBI taxonomy): Eukaryota > Metazoa > Chordata > Mammalia > Rodentia > Gliridae > Glis > Glis glis. The sequence goes on from PVJS01048912.1 coordinate 11,181, forward strand.
CAATGAGGAATCAAAGCGATCATAAATCAGCTCTCCTTCCCACGCACTCCCACGAGCGGAAGCGTCTCTCTCTCTTACGGTATGAATGTTACCCTGATGGACACTATTGCTTGGATGGAGACGGAGGCAGGGAATGTTAAGGGTGGGGCTTCTCCAGGGGTAGATCCTACAGACTGGATGAACCAAAGACACCCACATCACAGAAAAAAATGGGTCCTCATTCAGTCCAATGCCTATTCTCACCTGGCAAACAAGGAAAAGATTCATAAGGAAGTTTCCAGAAGAAAGATGGGTCAGTGTTCTGAGCCATTTCCAGAGAGTGGGCATGTCATGAAGATGGCGAGTGGCTGGGGCCACATGATGGAGTTCCTCAGGTGGCACCCACCACGACTCCCTCCAGCAGGCATTCTCTGGACACCCCTCCCCATGCCCAGGAAGAACTAATTTCTACAGAAACATTCTGATCCCACAGCCCTCTTAGCACTTAGCCAAGTCAAAGTTTGAATCAATTTTCCTCAACGGTCCAGAGCATCTTGACTGATTTATTCATCCCACACCCCCAGTGCCTGGCTGTGGTGGATGCCCGTGTTGGTCCGATGAATCAGTGAATGGATGGGAAGAAATAGCATTCCATCCAAGGGCAGAAACGGCATGAATATTCAGTCGTTGCTGAAACTTCAGATAAGCCAGGAGGGGTTGGAGAAGTGGATCTGGGCCAAGAAGAGGCTTTCTAAGAGCTGGAAAAAAGCACTCCCAGACAGAGGCAGAGGTGGTGGCAAAAAGCCAACCGCCTGCAAGACTTGCATGGTCTGTGCAGGACCCCACAGCAGGTGGAAAGGGGGCAGAGAGAAAAGAAGTACTCAAAAGCAACGCTGCCACCACTATGTGACCCTCACTCAGGTATGGGACCAGCGCTCAGCTCTGCAGAAGAGCAAAGAGCAGGACAGAGCCACCATCTCAGAGCTTCCTAGACATCAGACCCAGACCCTGGGCTTTAGGTAACCACACTTGAACCTCCCAACAATCCAGAGAGACAGGTGGCCCTGACTTATAGATGAGAAACACCACCAAAGGCCAGAGAGCTCTGCACTCTGTGCAGACAGGAGCTGGGGCTATGCACCCAGGAAACTGGAGAGCAGCAACCAAAGCAAAATGGAAAAGACCTGCCTGGGTTAAGTCATTGAAAATCCACAACTACACACTGCCGTGGCTCACCTGCTCTATTACTTTTGTAGTTTGCTTATTACCCCTTTATTTTCTCTTGGTTTCTTAGAAAGTTTGTTTGTTTGTTTGTTTGTTTGTTTGTTTGTTTGTTTGTTGTGGTACTGGGGATTGAACCCAGGGGCATCCTACCTCTGAACTACACCCCTATTTTATTTTTTTTTTTTGAAAAAGGGCCTCACTAAGTTGCTAAGGCTGGCCTTGAACCTGCTGTTCTCCTGTCTCAGCCTCCCAAGTACTGGCATTACAGGTGTGCACCATGCCCAGCTTGATTTTTGTTTGTTTTCTTTTAATAAAAAAAAAACCATAGCATTCTGATCTAAAAAGGGAACTGTGAAGGAGGAAAAGCTAGATACCAGGGGCAGGCAGTTAGGGGTGAGCCAAATGGATGCTTGGAGACAGCTGGGCTAAGGGTAGAAAAGGTACCTAGCCAGTGAGACCTGGGAGGGCCCAAAAGGTGCATGGGTGGGCAGCTGCTGTCTCCTGTCTTGGGGGCAGATATCCTACACGGTTGGTTCCCTCCCCCAGCAGCAACTTGCTGCAGCCCCTCCCACCTGGCAGCAGTGCATTCATTTCCTCAAAAGCCTGCAGGGAGGCATTTACTTTACCACTTAAAAAAATAGAATCAAGATGCATCCCGCCTATGATCTTCACGTCCTCCGGAGAGATGACCAGCAGTCTCTTTTTACTCCAGCAGGTGGAAATTTCTGACACAACGAAATTAACATCAGCCCGCTGATTCTCGGCAGCGTTTGATGTGCAGAAAGACAGCTCGATGACACCAAGGGGGCGGGGGGGGGGGGGGTTCCTGCCCGAGGCTACTCCGAAGAAGGAAACCCAACTAAAGACCACCTAACTTTCCACTCAGGCAGATGCCCCCCGCGCAGCCCCCAGGGAGGATTGACAAGGGGTAAGTGAACATGTCCTGGGTGGGTGGCTGTGGCCTTGGCGGTCACCACAGCAGAGGACCCTGCAAGCTGGCTAAGAGCAAGGTCGTGAGAAAGGCCAAAGTAAAACAGAAAACCACTCGCGTTGACCCCTGCTCTTGGGAACTCGGAGCCCCAGGCTGGCCACCGGCTGGCCCGGCAGGAGCAGGCTTTCCCTGGAGAGTGCACGGGGTGCCTGCCTCTCCAGCCCCGCCCGGGCGAGGGGGGGCACCCCTGGGCACACAAGATCATCAGTAGCAAGCGGCCAGTTGGGGTGGGGGACGTGCAAGCAGAGATTTGGAGTTGGGGAAGGGAGGATGGGGAAAAGTCTCCTCTCGTTCTCTACCTCTAACTCACCTGCGGCACTGTCTCTGGGATGGTTCTCTGTTTTAAAATTGGGGACATCGATGCCACCAGGGACCCTCGGGGCACCCAGAATCCAACACAAAATTACATGTGTGCTCTCTCCGCTTCCTTTGGGGATCACATCTGGCCACATGCAGTTCAAACCCATATGCATCCAAACTAATAAAATCTCCCCTTATCCCCTTGACGCCCTGCGGGGGTGGAGACTCAGGCTAAAGGCCTCTAGCCCCCGCACCGCGGCACCCCGCGAACGCAGAGGAGGCTGCAGGATATCCCCCAAGCCCGGCTTGCCACCCCTCCACACCTTGCCCCAGCTCAGTTGACTTCTCGGGCGCCCAGAAGCTCGGTCCCAGAGCGCCTCGTGCTCTGGCATCTCTCTCCTCCGGGAAGTGGGTGCATGGAAGGGTGCTCGTGACGGGGAGACGGGGCAGAATTCGGGTCCCCTGGACGCCAGCCTAGCGGGAGCCGAGGGAGCCGTCGGGGCCGCCGCCCCCGGGCTCCAACATTCCCAGCAAAGTTTCTGGCTCTTCCAGGATCAGCCACCTCGCCTGCGGGTGGGAGACCCGGAGTGGCACCTCCCCTCGGGGCGCCCCTCCGCACGCGGTGCCACCTGCTAGGGGACGCTGCGGGCGCCGCACCCGCCGCCGGTGGGCGCCGCCCGAGGGTCTCCGGCCGCGCCCGGCCCCTGCCCTGCCCTGCCCTGCCCGCGCGGCCCCGGGGTCGGTCGCGGGCCCCCAGTCTTACCCAGTCCCGGCACGAAAGTGTTGAGGAAGAGGCAGATGACGGCCACCGGGAAGGGCATGTAGGGGATGGCGGCGCGCAGGGGGCCCTTCTTCTCGCGGACCTGCACCACTACCCCGCTGGACGAGGACGCCCCCCGCGGGTCCGCCGCCGCCGCCGCCGTCTCGGCGTCTTTGTGCGAGGGCTCCATGGCTGCCGCTGCCCCGGCTGCAGCCCCGAGCACAGGGCGGCCGACCGCGGCTCCGGGCGCCGCGCCGAGCTCAGCCCCCGCGCGCTCGCGGAGAAGCCCGCCCCCCGCGTCCCCACTCGCCCGGCCCTCCGCCGCGCCTCCCCGCGTCCCCAGCCGCCGCGGGCGGGGAGGGCAGCGCGGCAGCCGGCGCCCGCGCCCCCAGCCCCGCGCACCCCCAGCCCGGGCCCTCCCTGCCCCCAGCCC
>PVJS01048913.1:0-14869 GCA_004027185.1 Glis glis
CTCTGCCAGCCTGTAGCAGATGATAGGAAAATTCACACTAAGCAATGCATGGCTCACTCAACAGCCGCAAGATATGTCAGGAGGCCAGTGAGCTGAGTTGCTGGCACAGTGACAACGAGATAAGCATGGGCGGCCTCCCAAACCACCGTGCAGTGCATGCCCATCAGTGACTCCAGCAGGCCGTGTCCACTCCTGCCTTCGGGCCTCTGCATGGCTGTTCCCAAGTGGCTTGGCCCTGGAGTCCTGTTCAGCTGCAACTCAAGTCTCATTTCAAATATCACTTTCTTAGGCCTTCCATGTATATAGCCTCCCCCAACTGTATGTTTTTCATAGAGCGCCTCACTATCTAAAGTGATCCTGCTAGTCTGGCATAGTGGTGCATGCCTGTAATCCTAGTACCTGGGAGGCTGAGACGAGGATGGCAGGTTCAAGGACAGCCTCAGCAACTTAGGGAGATTCTCAGCAACCATGCGAGACTCTGTTTCAACACAAAAACACAAAAAGGGCTGGAAGTGTAGCTCAGAGATAGAATGCCCCTGGGTTCACTCCCCAGTATCTCTCACACACACACACACACACACACACACACACACACACACACAATATTAATTAATTGATCCTGTACATTTCATTTACATGTTTATTATCTATTTTTCCTTTCAGAATGTTAGCTTAATGAGAGCCGACATCTTCTCTGTCTTCACCAGTCTATCTTCAGCACCTAGAAAAATATCTAGCATATAATGAGGGGTTAATAAAAATCAATGGAATTAATGAGTTAATTAATTCTATGTATATACTGGCCCAGAGTTGCTCTGTGCTCTGCAGTGGTGGTGAGTTTTCAAGGCTCTTGGTGGCTTTAGTTTGTACTTTTGAAGCTCTCCCCACTTTATGAGCCGTTCCCTCTTCTTCCAGCTCATTAAAGATCTGAGAATCACTTTCTGATTCATTGGAGTTGGCTCCTGGCACCCAGGTTTTTATTGCATAATTTTTTCATTTAGGAATGCTTTTGATTATAAGTAAAAACAATAGCTATAACCTATTAAAGTATACTATGATTTCAACAAATAGGTTATCATTTTTCTCAAATAATAAATCAGGAGGAATGCAGTCCAGTGTTAGCATGCCAACCCAGCCATGTGGGCCCATGCTTCCTGCTCCTTTGTACCTCTATTCCTATCATATAGCTTTCATCTCATGCTTGTCACATCCTGGTCACAAGATGGCTGCTACACTGTCCGACATCATGTCTGCATTCCAGAGAAGAAAAAGAAAAGCAAAGGGAGAAAGAGCCATGCCAGATGAATCTGATGTTGTTCCTTTTTTATAAGAAAAATAAAAACTTTCCCAGAATTATAACCAGCCAATTTCTACATTAGAACTGGATCAATTACCAACAATTACCAACGAAGCAAGATGGGTTCACCATGACTGGTGTGGACTGTCATGATTCATCCCCTGGAACTGGAGACGGGATCTATTTTCCCCGAGGTCGAGTGGTTGTTGCACTCTCTTGAACAAATCAGGATTTTAATAGGAAAGATGAGAAAGATATCTGCTGGACATGCCATGGCTAAATGGACTAGAGTGGACATCTGATCCCACACTGGGCTTATAAAATTCTCTTTTGAAAATTACAGTGGAGACACAGAAACTGAATTTTAAAGTCAGATCCCTCAAGCTATCATGCTTCTGAACCTTCTTATGACTTTGGTGTTTACATTTTAAAGCCTACCTTATGTTCAAATATCTTCCCTCAGAAGTATTTTTTTTAAGCTAGCTCAAGGTAGTCTCTGCTGTTTAAAAGCAAAGGCCCTTTGTGCTAGGAGCATTCACCTGCCAGCACCTGTGTAGCCCAGTTGAGCCATGCTGCATGGTTTCTACAGGGTGTCAGGCAGTCACACCTCCCTTCAGAACCACACAGCCCTCTGCACCGAACACTGCTCCTCCGAGGTGACCCAAGCAGTGTAGACATTATGTCATCGGCTCGACAACATCTTCTTCCTGCTCTTCACCTTCAGACAGGATTTGCTGAGGTCCCAAATATGGCCTTGTGGATACTAAAGGCCTGTGTGTGGCAGAGGGATGGGGTTGTACCTGGCACCCACGCTAACTAATGGAGCACTGCAAATGTGTAGCATCCAATCACAAGTCTATGACACAGGCTAAATGCGTGCCATGCTTTTACTAGCCTCTTTTTCTTTTTTAAGTCACCCAATTATTCAAGTCAAACACATACTCATTCAATCATCCACAACCCTCCCACCCCCCAAATTAGGAAAGACCATAGTGGTGAAAAGCCTGGCCAGCCCAGTTGCAGATTCCAGCCCTGCTAATAGCCACAAGGAATGTGTTGTGGCAGATTACAGGGATTAGCACTCATGCGATTAGCACTCAAGGGAATCCCTGCAGATCTCTTGCTCCAACCTCTATGAACTTGATCTAAATTCTTTTTCAGTGTATACTTCTCTTAAGCCTATGTAAATTTTAAACAGGACTTCTCAAAATGTGTTGCTTGCAACTTACAGGTTTGATGTGAACAAATGGTACCATGATCAGAAAACTCTGGGAAGTTCCTGGTTAAATTAAATGGCTTCTTCATTGCCGACATTGCAAAGCCTTTGATATCCCAGCATACCTGCTCAATATCTAAGAGAGGGATGCAACATGTGCATTTTCCAAATTTGCCTACTAAACACTGAATTTCTTTTTCCTTTGCCTGTATTAAAAGTCTGATGACTCAAGATGGAGGCTCTGAGAAACGCTGCTAGTGGGGAGGAGTGCAGGGGTACACCCCAAAACCGACTTACTACCTCTTCTGAGTGCCAAGAAACATATTGTGTGACATGATTTAGGTCATGTCCAAACATAAGAGTGCCCCCAGTGAATGTTGCCAGATAGTTAGGACTGTCTCTTGGCCCATGGTTTCTGAGTTCTGCATCTCAGCCACTATTCTGGATAAAAGCACATCAGTCTAAGAGGGTTTACACTGTGCTCTTGAACTAATAGTATCTCTTTTATCATGAGGTAAAAGAAATAATACCCTCCATTAGTCTCCTTCAAAATAAGCATTTTAGGCCGTGTGACAATGGGAATGGAGTCAACCTGTTGGAGAGAGTAACGCCCTATTTTTTTTTCCTTCTGTTCCAACATTTAATCAAAGCAATTTTGATTGAGGGGAAGGAGTGTCCGAGCCACACTGACCTCGATGACCTAGTATGTGAAGTAAAAACTTATTTGTCTGGTTTAGATCTACCTTCCTGAAAAGACTACTTGGTACGACATAACAAAAAAGTCCTTCCTACTAATTTGCAGACATGACTCTAAGGTATTTGGCTGCCTCCTACAGTTTATATGCTATAAGCAACCCTCAGGTGACCAAATGATTTTAGGAGAATTAGAGGCCTGGATTGGCAATGGTTCTGCCAAAGCTTCATCCATAGAGCACCTGGAAAGGAAAGGTGACTTCCCCAGAAGCCTGTTTCCAGGGGTAAAGAGACTCAATTCAAAGAGGAAATAACTTGACAAATTTATTTATTGTCCCAATGTAATAATGTAAACTGCAGCTCATGAAATAAGCCTTGGGTAATTCCATTTAAAGTTCAACATTATCAACTGTGTAATAATAAAAATTTCATGTTTATGTCCAAGATGAATATTTTCAGAGTATATTAATAAGGCTCATTAATCCCCTAAATTTACTTTTCCCTCATATGCCTCTATGTTGAATTCTTTTTTCAGTGTCTGAAAAAATTCCAGGTTGTATCCATACTTTGGATACAGTACTCGGGCAAAAAACAGAATGGTCTTCTTTGTAGTAATGAGACATAAGAATATTAAAAGTAGTGTAATAGAAAAGGAACTACTAATAAATGTCCCAGCTTCTATTCAGTCTTCAGACGGATAATCTTATGGGTTGAACTGTGTCTTCCACTGAATTCACGTGGTGAAGTCCTAACCCCTAGAGCCTTAGAATGTGACTTTACTTGGAGATAGGGCCTTTACAGGAGTAATCAAGTTAAAATGAGGTCATTAGGGTTGGCCAATATGACTGGAATCCAATATGACCGGAATCCTTCTAGGGAAAGGAAACTTTGGGCTGGGGATATATCTCAGTGGTAGACTGCATGCACAAGGCCCTAGGTTCAATCCCTAGAACCACAAAAGGGAAATTAAAAAAAATAGAAAGAGACAATTTGGATACAAACATGTATAGAGGGAAGATGGTGTAAATAGGCACAGGGAGAAAGCCATCAATTAGCCAGAGACAGACAGACAGACAGACAAACAAACAGACAAACAGACCACCCTGGATCTAATCTTTCCCTTACAGCTCTCAGGGAAACCAAACCTGCCCATGCCTTGATTTTGGACTTCCAGCCTCTGGAAATGTGAGACAATACATTTCTGTTGTTTAAGCCACACAGTTTGTCATACTTTGTTATATTAATTCTGACAAATGAATACAGCTGTGTTTCCGGAAAGTGTTTTAATGTCTTGGAGCCTCAGTTTCCTTGGCTGTAGCATTAGGGGGTAGATGGCCTTTGAAATTATTTTAATCTCTGAAGGTTAATGATCCAAGATGAAGGTAGCCTCTAGCCAGTTCTCCTGGGATGTAAACATGAACCATCTTCTGAGAAAAGCTTTCCCTCTTATCCACAGATCAATGGATTATGGACAGGTTAAAACCAGCTTTGATTATCTTGCCTGGCCATCCTAATTCATATTTCAGTAATGAATTTTAAAATAAAAATGAGTACAGGAGGCTCAGAGTGACTCCTGTGAAAGGCTACAAACTTGTAAGTTCATATCTGTTCACAAGAAATTCATCATTCAAAAAAAACTAGCTTAAAATAGATTCCAAAGGAAGTACTCGGGTGGGGCTCAGACGAGAAGATCAATAATAAAAATAAATTTCATGGCATGGTTCTCCATGGCAAAATCTATGTAAAGGAAACAATAAAAGCACACATTTTGTTCTCTCTTCACAGTCCGTTTCTGGGCTCTTTCCCATGTTTATCATGAAAGGAGACATGCTTCAGGGACAACTATTAAACTTCTAAGTGTTGCTATCCTGTTCCATCTCACCAATAAAACAAATAATAACAAAGCTTTTTTGCAACATTTATCAAGCTCTCATCAGCATGTATCATCTTGGTATAAGCCCAGACGATTAATGCATCTTCAAAGCCTGGAATATAGAATTAATGCCAGATCATAATGGGTAAGAGGTGCATTTTGGCAACTGAAAGTGCAATTCTAAATGCTATAAAACAGAACTGATGGTCCAGCTCTCCTTCTCGATACCTCATTGAATGCATACTCTCCTGCCAAAGGAAATAGGAAGATAAGCATTCTGCTCTATGATATGATTCTATCATTGCCAACCAGGGTGACCTTCGTAAGCAGCTCAACAGCTGGCTTAGTGTCAATTATACTAAGACAAAAATCAACATACTTGGCAAACGTAAATCCAACATTCAAATCCACAGGGCTTGGATTAAGCAGGGTTCCATGAGATGGAACACTCATATTAGGGTAATTCAAAGAAGGTTTATTTACTAAGGAATTTTTATAAGTGTGTACATAGGGTATAATAGGACCACAAGAGTTTACAGGCAATACCAGGGGTTAGAAGCTGAAGCACTTTTACTAGGCATGGGCACAAGGAGACAAGGAGGAGAAGATACCAGAATGTAGAAGAAGAACAGCATTTTGAAATGACTGCCTTGAAAGGAAATATACCCAAAGACAGAAGCTCAGGAGGAGGGGGAAAAGGGAATCAAAACCCTCCCTTGCCTCACCTCCTTCTCTTCACCTTCCTGCCAGAACACCCTACTGGGCCACTCCCAACCAGGGACAGAAAGCATGGTGCCTGTGGATGTAGACCTGGAAGGGTGATTGGATGGTATGCGGCAGAGTGCTAAACAACCCAAAAAAACTCATAGAGACATCTGTACATCTTGAGAGCAGAAACTTATCTGCTTTTGTTTGCCATTCTACCCCCAGCTACATCATTCTAATATCAATCAGGTCTCTCATTCGCTAACACCAACTTAGGGGGCCAACAATTCAGTTTGATTTGGACACTGACTACTCACTTACAGTTAAGGGCATAGTTCCAGAAGAGACCGTCCCTTTAGGGACCAGCTGCAAATAGGGTCCCCAGGCGACCTGTACTTCTGCTTAGACTATCACAAATTTAGGGGTTCCCATAACTGCCCCCTTTTAGGTTCAACAATTTGCTAGAATGACTCACAGAACTCAGAAAAGCTCCCCACTTTTTCTAACAGTTTTATTATATATGATACAACTCAGGAATAGCCAAATGGAAGAGATCTATAGAGTATGGGAGAGAGGGTCTTAGAGCTTCCATGCCCTCTCTGGACGTGCCGCCCTCCCAGCATATCAAAGGCTTTGCCAATCATGAGGATCCCTTAGCTCCATTTCAGAGTTTTTATGGAAGTTTCACTATGTGGGCGTGACTTGCTAAATCATTGGCCACTGGAGATTGAACTTATTCTCCAGCCCGGAGGTGGAGGAGATGAGTTGAGCTGGCAGCTCTAACCCTCTCATCAGGTGGTTGGTTCCTCTGTGCCCAGCCCCTAACCTGAAGCTATCTCTGTCTGCTCCCTCTTCAGTTGCTTCATTAGCATACAGAAGTCACTGCTCTCACTCGGAAAATTCTAAAAGTTTTAGGAGCTCTTTGCCAGAAACTGGGACCAAGATCAAATACATTTTTTTTTTTTTTTTGCGGTACCGGGGGTTGAATGCTCTACCTCCACGCCACGCCCCCTGCCCTATTTTTTATACTTTATTTTGAAACCGGGTCTCACGAAGTTGCGGAGGGCCTCACTAAGGAGAGAGAGAGAGAGATAGAGAGAGACAGAGAGAGACAGAGAGAGAGAGAGAGGAGAGAGAGCTGAGGCTGGCCGCGAACCCGGATCCTCCGGTCTCCACCTCCCAAAGTACTGGGATTACAAGCGTGCGCCACCACACCCGGCCAAATACATTATTTTTATCATGCCATACCAGCACATTGTACCACAGTGCCTGGCACATAACAGACACAATACTTATTTATGAATGCATAATGCAATCCTCAGCAGGCCGTTTTAGAGTTCTTTCTTCATTCCTCTCATAACATAGTGATTTTTTTAACTGAAACTCTGCATGGTTTTAAGGTCCTCCTCCCTGTCTAGCTGAACAATCTAGAGAGGACAAACCCTGCCGGCTCCCAGAATCTTAAGCCACATCGCACCTCTAATCCCAGGCACAGGCAGACACAGAGGAGAAACCTCCACCAAGAGTTTGAGCCAAGCTCATGAGTTGAAGGCTTGGTACCCAAGGCTGCAGGGTTCAGAGGCCTAGCCTTTGGATAGTGACTGGCTCATGAGGGCTCTGAGCTTATCAATGGATTAACCCATCGATGGATTCATAATTTAACAGGCTAAACTTATGGAACCGGCCTAGATATTCAGATGAATGGATAAAGAAAATGTGGTACATATACACAGTGGAGTTTTATTCAGCCATAAAGAAGAACAAAACTATGTCATTAGCAGGAAAATGGGTGGAACTGGAGAGCGTTACATTAAGCGAAATAAGCCAGACTCAGAAATAAGGGTCGTATGTTTTCTTGCATATGTGGAAGCTATAGAGAAAAAAAGAAAGGGAGGGAGATCTCCTGAAATTAGAAGGGAGACCGGTAAAGTAAAGGAAGGGCACCAGGGGAGGGAGAAGGGAGGGAAAGGGGAGGTATTAAAGAGTGAAATTGGCCAAATTATATATGTGCATGTATAGATATGTAACAACAAATCTCATTATTATGCTTAACCATATTTTAAAAAAGGAAAAAATAAGGAAAAAGAAATCGTTTAGCTGGGTGTGTGGTACACACTTGTAATCTCAGTACTTGGGAGGCTGAAACAGGAGGATTACAGGTCTGAAGTCAGCCTCAGCAATTTAGTGAGGCTGTCAGCAACTTAGTGAGACCCTGTTTCCAAATAATAAAATAAAAAGGGCTGGGGATATAGCTTAGAGGTAGAATGCCCCTGTGTTCAATCCCCAGTACCAAAGAAGGAAGGAAGGAAGGAAGGAAGGAAGGAAGGAAGGAAGGAAGGAAGGAAGGAAAAGAAAGAAAGAAAGAAAGAAAGAAAGAAAGAAAGAAAGAAAGAAAGAAAGAAAGAAAGAAAGAAAGAACTTAATAGGCTATTGGGAGGTGGGTCTGAGTTGGAGGAAGCAGGTCTTTGGGGGTATGCCCTTAGAGGGTATACCTTATCCCCAGTCTCTCTCTCTCTCTCTCTCTCTCTCGCTCTCGCTCTCGCTCTCACTCTCAATCTTGCTTGCTTGCTCTCTACTTCCAGGCAGCCCCGAGGTGAGCAGCTCTGCTCTACAACGCCCTCCCTCTCTGTCATGCTATGCTGCTCACCACAGGCCCAGAAGCAACAGAGCTAAGTGACCATGGACTAAAACCTCTGAAACTATGATCCAAAATAAACCTTTCCTTCTTTAAGCTGATTTCTCTCTATTACTTTGTCACAACAACCGAAAGCTGACTAATACAAAGAGGAAGCTCGTGTTGGACATTTTCTGCGAATGGTGGGATATATGTATTCAATGTCATACACTGTATATCATGCCACCAAAAGGATTTTATATTCTGAATAGTTCCCAATGATATAAGACCCCACATGATCAACATTTAATGTATAATAGGGAAAACTGGGTTTCCACCAGGAGAAAATGTAAAGCCAGAGATGAGGAAAACAGAATGTGGTAAGGCTAGTTTAAATCAGTTTGAAAGAAAAATGAAAATGTAAAACAAACATAGACCAGTCAGGGCTAATATGCTCTGAAAATGTGATGTGAAATTCTAGGAATCGAATAGGCACTGGGAAGAAGGGGGTTGAGAGTTTTCCTTCCAGCAACAGAGCTGGCCATCATTCTTATGGATTGTTAGGCTTCTCTATGGCTAGTAATAACCTTCTAATATGAACCAAAATGCACAAAACTCTATGCAACTCTGGGTTCTCAAGCTGATACGGCATGCAAGGACTTTTGGAGAACTTGTTTAACCCTGCTCACATGCTCATGGCCCACCTTTCTGTGGAAGACGGACATCCTTCAGCCTGAGCAAAAACACAAAGTGAAATTTCCTCAGCTGTATGTCCTCTCTGGCCAACACATCCTCTGAGTATGTGACTCCTCCTTTGATCAGCAGCACACAATATCATCACTTCAGGCACTGCTCAGAAAACGCATCCAAGAACAGATTGTGATATGCAGGGTGGGAAAGTTAGCTAGAGACACTTGATATTGGAAAAAAACTGCCCTGTCCAAGGCCATTACTCTAAATCCAGCTAATGAGCTTCCTAAATGACCTGGGGGGAGGGGTGGATGGGAACAACCAGTGGGGCTTTTAAAAGAAAGGCAAGAAAAGAGAATAGAGTGGAGATTCAGCACCACCCAGGGTATACTGAGTCAAAATTTCTAGAGGGTGGGGTCTTTTTTAAGCCACATATTCCCAGACATACAACAGCAAAAGGCATACCTAATTATCCTTTCCATACCTCTAAAATAAGCTTGCTTGGTTTAGGTGTGTTAGAATAACACTGGGAATTTTTCAAAATATATACTTGGAAGATCTGCTCTACCTACATGCCTATCCCCCACCCCAGTTCTGATAAATTTTACATGGTGGTGATCTTGTATTTTGCAAAAGCTTCCAAGGGGCTTCTGGTCTTCTCCTCCTCCCTTCATCCCATCCTATCTGCAGTTGAGATTCACTGAGTGCTAATTCTGTATTACAATCAGTTACTAAAAAGAAATATATTTGGGTCACACTATCTTATTCCCTACCGACATACCTTAATGGAATTATTATTTAACAATACACACTTAGATCAGATGCCTTATAGGAGTTATGTACTTGAGTTTTACATTGCTATGTCTTCCAGAAAAGCATAGTTTAAATCATCTGATATATTACCCAACATCCATTACATGAACTGTTTAAGAAATTCCATGTCAGAATAGATGTGGTCCCTCCAGCTGAACAGAACTATACCTTTCTAACCAACAATGATAATGAGATAGTGTAAAGTATTGCCCCAGAGCTTCACCTGCTAGGAAACAGCCCTTTTTTTTTTTTTTTTGCAATAACTGTGCATATTGGTGAGGGTTCTTAGGAATGGTACCTTGCAAGACAATATTACCTATGAGACGCTTTCCTGAGACGATAGAAGTGTTTTATATTCATACTGTTCAATTCAATAGCCAGTAGCCACTTGTCACTAGGAGACCATGGAATGGATTTTAAATCTTATTTACATTTTCAAATTTTGTTTACTCTCAACCAATTTAAATTTACAAAGCCACGTGAGGCTAGTAGCTACATTGAGTAGAACAGTCGCATGACCACTTTTTCCTTAAAACTTGTAATTAATACTTACCAATAATACAAACAATACTAATTTGGGGGAGTACTTTCAATTTTTAGGTGCCCATGCTATGTTTAAATTCTAAGAGTGGCCAGGCGTGGTGGCACACGCTTATAATCCCAGTACTTGGGAGGCTGAGACAGGAGGATTGCAGGTTCGTGGCCAGCTTCAGCTACTTAGTGAGGCCCTCCGCAACTTAGTGAGACCCTATTTCAAAATAAAGAATAAAAAATAGGGCTGGGAGTGTAGCTTGGAGGTAGGATGCCCCTGGATTCAATCCCCAGTACTGCAAAATAAATAAATAAATAAATAATTGTAAGAGTGTCAATGGCTTTTAGTAATATTATTTGAAAGGATGTGTGAATATCTGGCCTTGATTGTAGAAGCTGGGCTGCTCCCAATAAAAAGGAGAAGGCTCAGGTCCTCTCTCTGGGTAGTCTGACTCACCTGGACATGCCTTTGGCCTGGGCTGTGACAGTTCCAGCTGCTGGGACCTGATAACAGGATCGCTGACCTTCCTCTGAACACTGCTACCACCAAACCCACCTGGATGGCAGGGGAATTCATTTATTCTCTTTTCCATTGTTCCTATTCCACCTGGTGAAGGGAGGGCAGGAGGAGGCTTTAAAGCTTGCTTTGTTTAATTCACACAGGGAGAGTATGTCCTCAGTTCAAAAAAGATCCCAGTGGGTTAGCAGTATTGACATTTGGGATCTGATAATTCTTTGTTGTTGGCGTGTGAGGGGGTGCTGAATTGTGTAGCATAGGATATTTAGCAGCATCCCTGGCCTCTACCCATCAGGTGCCGTAACATCTCTCACCTTTCAAGTAGTGACCACCATATATTTCCCAGACATTCAGAATTACTGACTTAGTAAGGTCTTAGAATGAACAACTTAAGAAAGGAGACCAAATCTTATGTGGGTTTTTTTTGCCTTTTATTTTTATTGTTTTCTAATCTCAGTACCTAACAGTGATTTGGTATATGATATGTATTTGATTAAATATTTTCTTGGATGAATGAATGAATAAGAGGACACAATTATTTCTTAACTTTTTAAATATCCCCCTCATAAATATCTACCATAATGTTAGACTCAATCAGCAAATGTTTTCTGGCTGGTAAATATTCTCATAGGTTTTAACAAAATGCAGGAATTCCTACTAATAATTATTTGAGGAAAAAATAGGGAAAATAACTTTTTTTCATACCTTAATGTGCATGAAGAAATCTCCTGGCCTACTAGGGTTTTAAACAAAGAATGTTAAGTATAAAAATGTAGTCTCACCATTTCCAAACCAAGTGCCATCATTGTCTGCGAGTGAAGAAGCGGGGCTCCTTCGGCTCTCCATCTCCTCTCTTTATCACCCCATCTGGGTGCTGGGGTCTGTAGGAGCCTTCCTCACAGTCCTCAATAGTCATCTCCTGTACCAACCACGCTCCCCAGGAAGCCCAGCTGCAGCTTCCCTGCATGGGAAAAAAAATAGACAGTTTGGTTCAGTTCATGGTTCCTGAAACTTTAAGCTGCATTTGCCAGTAGATAATGCTTTTATTTCATTTGTCACAATCAAACCTAGGAGAATAATTCTACTATATAATTAAAGCCAAATATTTTGCACTTAAAATTTAGGGACTGTCTCACCTCCAAGTACCTATGGAATAGTCTAGCAGAGGGGAAGTAAAGGCATTCTTCCCACATACAGATTTAAGCCCACAACACATTTAGCATAATCTGCCCTTCATTGTCTGTTTACCTAAACTCTTTATGGTATTTTAAGCTTCTGGAAAAGATCTCTAATTTAATGGGAAATATCACTCGCTAAGTTCCCTGCCACTGGCTGTGCTGTGCCTTTAAAGAACTGCTGCATCCAAACAAGGAAAATCATTAAGTCACACTGCTATTTTACCAGGGACAAGGTCAGAACATTTATTATAATTAAACAAAAAGGTAGAAGGAAGAAAGAGCAGCTCCTTTCTAGAAGCCATCCCTCCCCACGGAGTAGTGGATTGCTGGACACAAATGAGAATGCCCCTGGGAACTTCTGAAAGTCCAGAAGGTCAGGCCGCCCCAAGCCAATGACATCAGAATCTTAGGGGTGGAGCCCAGGCGTTATACATTTTTAATTTTTTATTATTTATTTATCTTGGTATTGGGGATTGAACTCAGGGGAATTCTACCTCCAAGCTATACCCCAGCCATTTTTTATTTTAAAGCAGGATCTTGCTAAATGGCTGAGGCTGGCCTCCAACCTGGCATCCTCCTGTCACGGCCTCCCAGGTACTCTACAGGTGTGTGCCACTAAGCCTGGCTATAATTTTTTATTTAAATGTTTTATTTTAGAATAATTTTAGGCTTATAGAAAAATTGCAAAGATAGTACAGAGATTTTCCATTTGCCCCACACCTAGTTTCCTCTATTATCAACATCTTCCATTACTATGATACATTTGTTACTCATAATGAGTCAATATTGATACATTATTCTCACGCAAAGCCCATACTTTATTTATATTCCCTCTCTTTTCCAGGATCTCATTTAGGATATCCCATTTCATTTGGTCATCATGTCTCATTAGGCTCCTCATAGCTGTAACAGTGTCTCAGATTTTCCTTGTTTTTGATGACCTGGACTTTTTTGAGGAGTACCAATCAGACAGGTTATATGGCCCTCGGTTGGGATCTATCTGATGTTTTCCTCATGATCAGACTAGATTTATGTGGTTTTAGAAAGAAGATCATAGAAGTAAAATGCCATTGTCACCACATCCAATCAAGATTACATACTACTAACGTGACTTACCACTACTGATGTTGACTTTGAGCATCTGGCTAGAGATGTGTGTGTTATGGACAGATATGGAATGTCCCCTGAAGAGGTCAGGGTTGATATAGTTCAGTCATGAGGGCTGGAATCTCATCAACCTAGGGTAGTAACCGAGGCCAGTGGGGTGTGGCTGGAGAAGGTGGGGACCCGGCAGTGCAGTCTTAGGGATTGTGCTTGTGTCTTTGAATCCCCTTGCCCCCTGGCTCCCTCTTGCTTCCAGACTCCATGATGTGAGAGTGAAGTCTTGCACTCTCCCTCTCTCTGCTTCCCACCTCCCTGCCCTGAGCTTCAGACCTTGATCTCACAGGGACTGAACCCAGAATCTCCAAAAAACTGTGAGCAAATAAGTCTTCCTTCCTACAAACTGTGATCAGTCATCGTTTGGATTATAGCAGTGAGAAAATTGACTGAGACAGTGTGTATGTTAGGTTTCTTGAGCATCAAGTTATTCTTTTCACCCTTTCCATCCTGTACTGTGGAAGGAAGGATTCTGTTCAACACTTAATAGGTAACTATGTTCAACTTTCCTTGAGAGCAGAGTATCTAAATACATTATTTGGAATTATGTAGCAAGGGAAATTTGCCTATCCTCCTCCATTTATTCATTCAATAATTTACTCATTGTGATGTGAACACATATGTATTTATTTTATGCATTGGGTTTCAATTCAGTACTACTTTATTTCTTTTGTTGTTTAAATGTTCCTTCTTTGGGTGTTGGGAGCTCTTTCAGTTGACTCTGTGCCCCTTTGACATATTCTCATTGGGGTGTGTGTGTGTGTGTGTGTGTGTGTGTGTGTGTGTGTGTTTTCTGTGCACTTCCTTACTTTTGGAGCACCATGTTCATCTTTTATATTTCCTAACCTAGTCCTAGAATTGGTCACTTACCCAAGCCATGGTTGGTCTCATGGTTTGCTAGAGCTTACATTAGAAACCAAGATCATCATGCAAGGTATTCTTGATACTACTGGGACAGCACTCATTCTAGACCATCTCAGCTGATGGAATAAGGAAATGTGTGTTTGTATACTAATTCACATATATAAATATATCTAGGAGTATTTCTATATACTATCTAGAAGTATTTCTATATGTAACCATCTGTATTAAGTTTACAGAAATTCATATCATTATCTCCAACTGTAATCAATTACCACATGGATGATTCCAGACTCCTTCCTTTGTATTTCTATAACCTCCCTAACCAATAGTGAGGAACTTGGCTTATATCATTTAATTAATTGTTCAAATTCAGGATGCCTATATAGCAGTATGAGAATTGCTAACCTGATCCTCAGTGGGAAACAACTTTATCAGCCAGAGTACAGTGCTTGTATACAGTTCCTTTAGCTTTTAGACTTAGACTTCACTAATTTCCAAAGTTACTTAGATCATCCTCTTTTTTCTCCAAGCCTTTCAGTGAGAGTATTACATTTGGCCAGGTGTGGTGGTGCACGCTTGTAATCCCAGTACTTTGGGAGGTGGAGACCGGAGGATCCGGGTTCACGGCCAGCCTCAGCTCTCACTTTCTCTCTCTCTCTCTCTCTCTCTCTCTCTACCTACCTACCTACCTACCTACCTAGTGAGGCCCTCCGCAACTTC
>PVJS01048914.1:0-14869 GCA_004027185.1 Glis glis
TAGGGAATATTTTACCTTTTTTTTTTTTTTTTTGTACTGGGGATTGAACCCAGGGGCATTCTACCTCTGAGCTACTTACCCCCAGCTCTATTTTATTTTTTTTTTTAAACAAGGTCTTGCCGGGCGTGGTGGCGCACACTTGTAATCCCAGTACTTTGGGAGGCGGAGACTGGAGGATCCGGGTTCGCGGCCAGCCTCAGCTCTCTCTCTCTCCCCCCCACCCTCTTTCTACTTAGTGAAGCCCTCCGCAACTTCGTGAGACCCGGTTTCAAAATAAAGTATAAAAAATAGGGCCAGGGGTGTAGCGCGGAGGTAGAACGCCCCTGGGTTCGATCCCTGGTTTGGCAAAAAAAAAAAAAGAAAGAAAAGAAACAAGGTCTCACTAAATTGCTGAGGCTGGATTTGAACCTGCAATCCTCCTGTCTCAGCCTCCCAAGTACTGGGATTATAGATGTGCGCCACTGCACCCTACTTGAATTTTTCTAATACTATCATTATTTGTGGTGATATTTCGGTTACTTTGTAAGTGTAGTGTGGTAACTGCCAAAAGTTTTTCTTTATGTTTTACAATATAATTTTTTTTGTAGCTTTAAAAGTATCCATGAATGAAGATATTATTACCTTGCGGATTTTAGCGGAATTATCATGTTTACGGATTTTTATTCAAGATCAGAAACGTAACATTTCTGAAATTAAGATTGAAGGTAATAAAGTCTCAAAGTAAATCTAATATAAACTATCATATGAAAGAAAAAGCAATTTATTATCTTTTTTTCCCCTAGGCCTTGATTCTGAGATGTCAGTGAGGCCTTTAGTAACTGAAATAAATGCAAAGCTAAGGAATATAATTGTTTTGGATTCTGATATAAAGGCTGTATACAAAAAGGTAAGAATTTGTTTTAATTAAGTAACAACATATTATTAAATATGATTGTCCTTTAAGAGTGGTCATATTTATCAATTAGACAGTTGTATTTTAGTAATGTGTCTTATAAAAAGCATCAGTTTTAGAATCAGGCATAATTGGTTTCTTATTTTATCTCTCCTCCTTAGTATTTGTGTGACCCTTAGCAAATTACCTAATCTCAATTTTCATTTCTTTGTCAAAATAAGATTATGGTATCTCATAAATAAGTAATGCTCCTGGAAAAAAATTTTTTGGGGGGGAAGCTAGTAAATACCTTTATTCCATTTTTTTCCTTTTGTTCTCTTTCAAATATACTAATTCTCATAATGCATTTTAGATACCAATATCAGAAAAAAATCTGAGATTTTTTAAGAAGCTTTTTTTCATGGGTGCTTACTAATATAGTTATTATAATGTTAAGAAAGTCCTTCGTACTGAATGGTTAAGGTGGAAGGGTAGATATTTTGTTATTGGGTGTAAAACAGATTTCTGGACTAGATACTTCTGTGGAGTTGGACAAATAAATCTTGAGTAATGAGGCATATGAAGTATCTAGGTAGGATGGTATACTGAAGAGAGTGAAGAGAATACCAAACAGTAAGTAAAAAATAAAAGAGGGCTGGGAGTGTAGCTCAGGTTCAAATGGCCTGGGTTCAGTCCCCAGCAACACATACACACACACACACACACACACACACACACACACACACACACTCTCTCTCTCTCTCTCTCTCTCTCTCTCTAACTTGATTTCATGACCCACAAAAGGAGCTGCCACCACCACTTTGAAAAACCTAACAGTGTAGGTTCTAATAAAGCAGTTAGAATTGTTACCTCATTTGTACTGGCTCGAATAAGTAGAAGATTTTTCAGTTATATGTATATGTTTTATTAATTTTTGCTTCTTTTTATTTTTGTCCTGAAGGCCTTTCACTTAAAAAATGGATTGTAATAATTGGAATTTTCTCTCGTTTAAGGCTGTTTATATCACTGGAAAAGAAGTTTTCAGCTTCAAAATGGTTTCTTACATGAATGCAACTGCTGGTTCTGCGTACACAGATATGAATGTGGTTGACATTCAGGTTAATTTAACTGTTGGTTGCATTGAAGTAGTTTTTGTCACAAAATTTCTATATACTGTATTGGTAAGCATTTTAATAAATTATTTTTATTCTTTTATACTTGTTGGAAATAGTTTGCTGTATGTCAAACATATATGAACAATTTAACAAGAATTCCTTGGTTGATTTTTATATTTTTTTTAAATAAGCCAGGCGCATTTGCACACACCCGTAATCCCAGTACTTGGGAGCTGAGATAACAAGATCACAGGTTTGAGGCCAGCTTCAGCAACTTAGCAAGACCCTGTTTCCAAAAAAAAAAAAAAAAAGGTGGGGGAGGGCTGGAGGTGTAGCTCAGAGGTAGAATGCCTCTGGGTACCATTTATCATAATGACAGAAATGTCTAGTACCTTATTTATATAGCATCATTTCTAAATGGGTATATTTTAGTTAATTGAAATGTATATTTTTATGTATTAACATATTAATATATGTATTATATATCATAATATATGGTATATATACTCACTGAAGTCATTACTAATATATTTATCATTGGCTTAAATATTTGCTTTGCCTGATTTCAGGCTCTAATTAAATATTATCAAACATAGTTGAAGTTTGTTTTGGTTTCAAATTATCATTAGGAAAGTTATGTTCTTGATTGCATTATAATTCTGTGGACAGTGGAGATTTACAGGACTTAAATTTAATCCATGTATGACTTCACCCTAAATCTTCTGAGTTCTCAGCTCTGCTTTTCATAGTTTTTCTTTTTTTCTCTATTTTACCCCTGCTTTCAACTGTTATTTTTTTCTTTGTTATACCTATCTCTATGACATAACTTTTTTATTAAAATCCTGTCTCTTAAGTTCTGTTGTATAAGCTAGATAATCAAATCTAAGGTTGTAAATAGAATAATTATGCGAAGTATGGCAATTTTTATAAACAAGGAATGAATTCATGTATTTACTTGGATGTATTTGTGGGTATGGAGCCCCTTTTTATTTCAGAATTTTAAGTTAATTCTAACTTTGTTATCTTTCAAACTGGGGGTACTGCAGTTTTTCCTAATAGCAAAAAAAATTTTTTGTTCACAGAAAAGTAAAGATGAACAAGTATTCTTTGTCTAATTTCCTTTTACTGCTCAAAAACTGATGTCACTGAACCCTCTTGTGATAGTCCTATACTTAAAAATTACTGAAAATGTTATTTCTTTCTGTGAACATGAAAATTAAATGTAAGCCCAGGTAGTTATATTTTATGTTATTGAAGTATTTTGTCTAGAATCTGGAAATTAGAAAACTTACTTGAGAGTTCTTGAAGAAAGATATTTTATCTTAATCTTACAACCATAAATAAACTCTCTATCCATTGAGGTTGTGTAAGGAAATGTGATCGTTTAGGTAACAGGGAAAGCACAATAATAAGGAAATTAGATACCAGTGAAACATTCCACTAGCTCTGCTTTGTTCCAGAGACTAGATTTTTAGTTTATCAATATCTTTGTGTTTGTTCCTCAGTTTTTACAGCAGTAAATGATGACTTAATATATACTCACACTTTTAATAAATAATGCTTGGTTGTACAAAGTAAAAGTTTTTCTTATGGAGTAAATTTAGCATATTTAATAAATGATTCATGGTAATGTTACAAATAAAATTCTGTCATTTTAATAGGCTTTCATAGATAATTTTCAAGCTGCTAAACAAGCCTTGGCTGAAGCAACTGTGCAGGCAGCAGGAATGGCTGCTACTGGTGTAAAAGAGTTGGCACAAAGGAGCTCCAGATTGGCATTGGATGTTAACATCAAAGCCCCAGTGGTGGTCATCCCACAGTCTCCAGTTTCTAAAAATGTTTTTGTTGCGGATTTTGGACTAATTACGATGAAAAATACATTCATTATAATACCAGAGAGCAAGAGCAATCCCCCACCTGTTATGGATTTGATAACAATAAAGCTGAGTGAAATGAGACTATACAGGTAAGCTTTTCACAAGTGTATCTGTATAGAATGCAGTCTTTTTTAAAACTTCTTACATTAAATACTTTGGTATCTTGAGTATTTTGTTATAGTGGGATTTTATTTTATTATAACTATACTTGATTTTGTGATTCTCTCACCCAAGCACTTTTTGGTAAGATTGTAGTCTTTCTAGAAACCTAGAAAATGTTTGAAAATCATTCCTTTGGTAATTAGGAAAACTAAAATTTGTTGTCTGAGGAAGTGTATTTGTGCTGTGTGTGTGTGTGTGTGTAGTTATGTGGAAGAAATGGGGAATATCTAATACAATCCATTTATTCATCTTGCAAACACAGTATCACCCAAACTTCTCTTGTGAGCTTTGTGCCAAGAATATGATGCTCTAATTTAAGCAAACAGTGGAACACAATGTAATCATTTGACAAAGTATTTTGAAATGGTAGAATAGATGAATATCCACATAGTTCCAGAGCTTTCATTCTGTGTCCTTTGCATTTCTGTGCTGTCCGCTCAGGTGTCCTGGATTAGTACTCTATTCTTTTTTCAAGTTGGATCCATCTCTATTTAAACCTCCCACTAGACCCCTTTCTCTCCCTCTCTCCCCCCTTAAATCTCGTTGTATTTGTTTCTTTACCTTTATTTGTTTCACTTTTCACTTACCTAACTCCCAGTGTCTACTTTTGTTTGGCCTTTCTTTCCTCCCTGTCCTTCCTTCCATCACTGAGTATTTTTGAAATAACTTTATTGAGAAATAATTGACATAAAATGAATTGATAGCATTAAAGAATATCATTTGATACATTGTGATAGTTTATGTACAGTTGTATTTTTTCTTCCTTCAATATTAGGTTAAAATTCACCAGTGAAGTTATTTAGGCCTGGAGTTCGCTTATGGGAGGTTTTTTAAGTTATAGTTTCCATTTCTGTGATAAAATTAGAGTTTTATTAAAAATTTTTTTTGAATGATATTTGTTAGTCCCCCCAGGAATTTGTCTATTTCATTGAAGTCTTTAGATTTTAATGGCATAAAGTTATTCATAATATACCCTTCTTAGTCATGAATATCTTTAGTGATGTCATCTCCCTTATTCCTAATATTTATAATTTATGCATTTTACTGATCAACTAGTCCAGTTTGAGGTTTATCAGTTTTATTGATCTTAAAAAAACAGCTTTTGACGCTGTTGTTTTCTCTATTGTTTTTCAGTTTCTCTTTCATCAATTTCTGATTTAATATTTCTATCTGCTTACTTAGGGTTTAATTTTGCTTTTTTTCTAAGTTTGTTTAAATGGTAGCTGAGATTATTGATTTGAAATATTTCTTTTCTAGTATAAGATATAGTGCTATAATTTTAAGTTGTCTTTGTAGCTCTCTTTTTTTCTGGCCTTTTAACGTATAAATTCTAGCTGCGTTGGTCACTTGGACTTTGGGTTCTGTCTTCTCAAGTCAGAGACTGTTTCCTGGCCTTCTCTTGGGTTCCTTTTCTCTGTGCAACTGTCTATCTCGAAAACTATTTTTAGTGTATTTTGTCTGTTTTGGTTTTGTTTCGTAGGGGTGTGTTGTTTCAGGCTGTAAGGTAAATGTGGTTCATATTATTCTATCTTGGATGAAGGGGGAGTTTCTATCAATTGAATATTTAAGCATTTGTTAAGCACCTAATATATCTGAGGCTTTGTGGTAAGACTAGTATAATCTTGAGCAGTGTTTATAAGAAATTAATAAGTAATACCTACCTTATTGGGTTGTTGTCATGTGTACTATTTAATGAGCTGTTGCCATAAAAACAGGGATCACTCTTGGATTTTGGAAGTGTCATTGAATATATGTTAAAAGGAGACAGTGAGGTTAGGAGAATATTTTGTAACTATTTCACTGATACACTTAAAAATTATAGGTGACTTAATCTGAGGTAGAGAGATGGAATAGCTAACCAGTAATAAGAAATTTAAAAAGTAAAATCAGTAGTAACTGATTATTGAGAGATGTGGGAATTAGAGGAGAAATTAAAATTCTAGGTTGCAGGCTCAGAAAGCTCAGTATTTGATGATAATGCAGTTCATTGAGATAAGATAGAAAAATAGTAGAGTGGCGATATTAATGAATTCCCTAAGGGGCAAAGTAACTTGCAGGTGGTTGCATGACTTCCACATGGAGAGATCTAGAAGGCAGTTGTATATTGTTTCAGTCAGCATTCTTACTGCTATGACCCAGAAATCCTGACAGCAACTTAAGAGGAAGGAGATTTATTTGCTCACAGTTCTTGAGATTTCAGGAGTTCAGTCCACATTAGGCTAGTTGAAGTCTGTGGAGCCCAGAGCATGACATGATGAGCAGAGAGGGAGAGTGCACAAGGGCTCTGCTCTCACATCACAGAGGCAGGAAGCAAGAGAGAGAGCAAAGGGTTGAGGTGCCATTTAATCCCAAGGGCACATCCCCAGGGACCCCTCCTCAGCAGTCAAGCCTCCAACATGGCTGCCTTGTCTATCCAGATTTGAGAGTTTAGTAGTATATAGCTAGATATTGAAGCCATTGGAATGTGTAGGATCACACAGATTGTAGTAGTGGGGCATGTGGAAAAGAATGTTGAGGAACACCATTATTCAAGAAATTGGCAAAAGAGGAACCTTGTAAAGAGACTTAAAAAGAATTAGTGAGAGGGAGATAGGGAAACCAGTAGAAATTTTTGAGGCAGTGTTGAGGGTCTTGTTATGAACCATGAATTACTGGTATATGGTTTCTTTTTTCATGCAGTACTTGGTGTTTCGTATTAGGTATACAACAGCTTTTTGGATTAAAGCAAGACTGAGTTTTTGACAAGCAAATGTGTTTGAAGGTAGGGGGACAGGATTTTAATTATTGACAGTCATGTTGGTGAATAGTGGAGTTGGAAGAAATGAAAGATAAGATATTGATATAAAAGAATAGAGACATTTAGATTGAAAATTCAAGCATTGACTAAGGAATTATACTGTGAGTAAAAGATGATAAAGCTGTATGCTATTTTTTTGTAAATTTCTATCGGTACATTATAATTATATATAATAGTAGAGTTAAATCTCTAGAACTGAGAGTAATGTGCATTCATATATGCACATTGCATTATTTTGGCTGTTTCCTTCCCTGTACCTCCCTTTTTCTCTTCCCTCCTCCCTCTCCCAATCCTGTTCCACTACTCTACTGTCTCTTCCCATTTCCATGAGGTGACTTTTCTGTCCTGTTTTATCTCTAGCTTTCACATGAGAGAAAACACCTTTCTCTTGATTTTCTGACTCTGGCTGTGGCCGATCTCACTTTGCATGATGTTCACCAGTTTCATCCATTTTCCTGTAAATGATACAATTTTGTTCTTCTTTATGGCTGAATAAAACTCCATTGTGTATATATACCATATTTTTTTATCCATTCATTTGTTGATGGACACCTGGGTTGGTCCCATAACTTGGCTATTGCGAATTGTGCTGCTATAAATGTGGGTATGCATATATCCCTCTAGTATTCTGATTTTAATTCTTTTGGAAAAGTACTAAGGAGTGGTATAACTGGATCATATGGTGGTTCCATCCATAGTCTTTTGAGAAACCTCTGTATGATCTCCATAGTGGTTGAACTAATTTACAATTTCACCAATGGTGTACAAATATTCCTTTTTCCCAACATCCTCACCAGCATTTATTATTATTTGTGTTATTTATGATTGCCATTCTAACTAGAGTAAGATGAATTCTCATTTTAGTTTTGATACATATTTCTCTGATTGCTAAAAATGTTGAACATTTTTTCGTGTCTTTTAGTCGCTTGTATTTCTCCTTTTGAGAAATGTCTATTTAGTTAAATTGCCCACTTATTGATCAGGTTATTGTTGTCTTGGTATTTTTTTAGTGTTTAAATATATTCTGGATATTAATAATCTCTTAGAAGAATATCTGATAAGATTTTGT
This sequence comes from Glis glis, assembly GCA_004027185.1. NCBI lineage: Eukaryota > Metazoa > Chordata > Mammalia > Rodentia > Gliridae > Glis > Glis glis. The sequence continues at coordinate 7,892 of PVJS01048914.1, forward strand.
TGCCCCATGGTTTAGGCTCTTTCTTCATGCTCTTGTTTGCTTTGTTGTGCAGAAGCTTTTTAGTTTGATGTCATCTCATTTCCTAATTCTTGGCTTTATTTCCTGAGCTCTAGGAGTCTAATCGAGGAAGTCAGTGCCTGTGCCTATATGTTGGAGAGTTGGCCTTATATTTTCCAGTAGTTGTAAAGATTCTGGTCTGAGTCCTAGATCTGTTATCTACTTTGCATTGACTTTTGCACAGAGTGAGAGAGGGATTTGGTTTCATTCTTCCACCTGTGAATACCCGTTTTCCTCAGCACCATTTGTTTAAAAGGCTATCTTTTCTCCAACGTATGTTTTTGGCACCTTTGTCAAGGATCAGATGACTGTATCTTTGTGGGTTTGTCTCTACATCGTCTTGTCTGTTTCATTGGTCTATGTGTCTGTTTTTTGCCAGTATTGTGAAGTTTTTGTTACTATAGCTGTACAGTATAATTTGAACTTGGGAATTGTGATGCCTTAAGCATTGCTCAGCATTGCTTTTGCAATTATTCTTGGTCTTTTATTCCTCCGTATAAGTTTTTCTAGTTCTGTGAAGAATATCATTGATATTTTAATGAGGATTACATTGAATCTGTTTATTGCTTTTGGTTATATGGCCGTTTTAACAATATTAACTTTACCTATCCAGGAACATGGGAGGTCTTTCCATCTTTTAGTGTTTTCTTCAGTTTCTTTCCTTGGTATTCTCTACTTTTCATTGTAGTGATCTTTCACTTTCTTGGTTAGATTTATTTCAAAATATTTAATTTTTTGGAGCTGTTATGAATAGAATTGTATTCCTGGTTTCTTTTTCTGGAGATTTCAATATTGTCTGTAGTAAAGGTATTGATTTTTGTATGTTGTTTTTGTATCGTGTTACTTTGCTGAATTTGTTTATCAGCTCTAGAAGTCTTCTGGTGGAATTTTTGGGGTCATCTAAGTATACGATTATATCATCTGGAAACAGTGATAATTCAAATTCTTTTTTCCCTGCTTGTATTCTTTTCCTTTCCCTTGCTTAATTGCTCTGGCTAAAATTTCAAGCAGTATATTGAAGAGAAATGGTGAGAGTGGACATCCTTGTCTTGTTCCTGATTTTAGAGAAAATGCTTTCTGTTTTTCCCCATTTAGTATGATGTTGGCTTTGGGTTTGTCATATACAACCTTTACAATGCTTGGGTAAGTTCCTTCTGTCCTTTACTTCTTCAGTTTTTTTAAACATGAATGGGTGCTGGATTTTGTCAAAGGCTTTTTGTGCATCTAATGAGATGATCATATGCTCTTGTTCTATTTATGTGAGGAATTAATTTATTGATTTGCATGTGTTGAACTCCCCTTGTACATGGACTGAGCCCAACTTTATCATGATGTTTTAAACTGTCTTTAAAGATTGTTTTAAACAATCTTCTTAATGTGTTTTTGAATATGAATTGCTAATAGTTTATTAGTGATTGTTGCATTTGTATTCATCAGGGTTATTGTTCTATAGCTTTATTCCCTTGATGTGCCTTTATCCAGTTTTGGTATTAGGTTGATACTGGCTTCGTAGGATGAATTTGATAGTCTTGCATCCCTCTCAGTTTCTTGGAATAAATTAAGGAGTATTGGCATTAATTCTTCTTTAAATGTCTAATAGAATTCAGCCCCAAATCCATCTGGTCTAGGCTTTTCTTTGATGGAAGGCTCCTCCCCACCCCACTTCAATCTCATTGCTTGTTACTGGTCTCTTTAAGGTTTCTATATCCCTCTTAGTTTAATTTTGATATATTTTATGTCTAGAAATTTTTCCATTTCTTTAAGATTTTCCAATTTATCAGCATATAAGTTTTCAAAATAGTTCCTAATGATCTTCTGGATTTCAGAATTATCTGTGGTGACAGTCCTTTTTTCAATTCTAATTTTATTAAGTTGGTTCTTTGTTTTCTTTTTATTAGATTGGCTAAGGATTTATCAGTCTTGTTTGTTGTTTCAAAGAACCAATTCTGATTCATTGATCCTTTGAATTGATTTTCCCCCTCTATTTCCTTAATTTCAGCTCCTGTTTTCATAATGCCTTCTACTGGTTTTGGAAGTGGGTTGTTCTTATTTTTGTAGGACCTTGAGATACATCATTAGGTTGTTTATTTGAGATCTTTCTGCTTTTCTTTATGTAGGCACTCATACCTATAAACTTTCCTCTTAGAACTGCCTTCATTCTGTCTCAGAGATTCTGATATGTTGTCTCTCTATTCTCAGTTGGTTACAGGAATTTTAAAAATTTTTTCATTTTCTCCCTGATCCGTTTATAATTCAAAATTATATCATTCAGTTTCCATATATTTATTTAATTTTTTTATTTTGGCAGAACTGGGGATTGAACCCAGGGGCATTCTACCTCCAAGCTCCACCCTCAGCCCTATTTTTTATTTTTTAATTTGAAACAGGGTCTCACTAAGTTGCAGAGGGCCTCACTAAGTAGCTGAGGCTAGCTGCGAACCCGGATCCTCTGATCTTAGCCTCCCAAGTACTGGGATTCCAAGCTTGCGCCACCATGCCCAGCTACCATATATTTATATATTTCTTATGGTTTTCTTGCTGTTAATTTCTATTTTTTCATTCCATTATGATCTGATAAGATTCAAGGAATTTTTTTTGTACTTTTTAAGACTTTCTTTGTGTCCTAAAATACGGTCTGTTTTGGAGAAGATTCCATGAGCAGCTAAGAAAAAAAAAGTGAATTTGGCTATTGTTGAATGAAATATATTATAGATGTCTATAAGGTCCATTTGATTTATAGTTTTCTTTTTTGTCTCGATGACCTATTAATTGATGAGAGAAGTGTGTTGAAATCTCTCAGTATTGTATTGAGGTCTGAGTGTTAATGTTAAATTGTGGGTTTTTTAATGTAAATAGGTACACCGATGTTTGAAGCATAAATATTTGCTATTGTTTTATTTTCTTGTTGGGTAGTTCTCTTTACCAGTATGAAGTGATCTTCTTTGTCTCTTCTCAATAATTTTGGCTTGAAATCTGCTTTGTCGATATGAAAATGCTTGCTTTCAGTCTCCATTTGTATGGAATATCTTTTGCTCCATCATTTTACCTTTAGCCTGTGGATGTCTGTGCCTGGAAGGAGAGTCTCTTGTAAATAATATATAATTGGGTCTTTATTTATTTTTCCTTTAATGCACTCTGCCAGTGTATGTCTTCTTTTTTTTTTTTTTGGCGTACTGGGGATTGAACGCAGGGGCGTTCTACCTCCACGCTACGCCCCTGGCCCTATTTTTTATACTTTATTTTGAAACCGGGTCTCACAAAGTTGCGGAGGGCCTCACTAAGGAGAGAGAGACAGAGAGACAGAGACAGGGAGAGAGAGAGAGAGAGAGCTGAGGCTGGCCGCAAACCCGGATCCTCTGGTCTCCGCCTCCCAAAGTACTGGGATTACAAGTGTGCACCACCACGCCTGGCCCAGTGTATGTCTTCTAATTAGAGAGTTAAAACCATTTATATTCAGTGTTATTAGAGATGTTTATTATTTCCTATTATGATTTCTAACATTTAATTCAATCCTAATTATATCCTTTACTTAGCTACTGTTCTAATAAGATTCACCTCTTCTCTGGACCTGAAGTTTGTTTTTACTTTTGTGTGTAGTGTTTCTTTGTGTAGTGTTGACTTAGTAGTCATGAGTTATTGTAGTTTATGTTTATCTTGAAAGATTTTTATTTCTCCTTTGGTTCTAAAAGACAGCTTTGTTGGATTTCCAATCTTGGTTGATAGTTTTTTTTTAGAACTTGGAATGCATCTTTCCAAGCCCTTATGGCTTTTAGAGTTTACTCTCTGAAGTCAGAAGTTATTGGATTACCTCTAAATGTGACTTTATGTTTTTCTCTCGAGGCTTTGAAGATTCTAATCTTATTCTCTATATTAGGCATTTTCTTTTTTGATCCTGGATATTTGGGGTGCTGATACTTTCTGTAACTTGATGTCCATCTTATTTCCCAGGTTTGGAAATGTTTAAAATATTCTAATATCATAATATTTATTATTTTTCTAATATTATATCTATGCCTTTAGTTTGTATTTCAAGATCCTCTTTGATTCCAGTGATTCTTAGGTTTGGTATCTTAATGCTGACCAAGATTTCTTGAATATCCCTCTTATGAGCTCTTATTTTGTTATCTTGATTGCTGAGTGTTCCTGATCATATACCCTGTCTTAGAGGCCATTTTCGAATTGGTCTAATCTATTGGTGGTACTTTCAACTGAATTTTAAATTTTATTTATTGAGTCATTTCCCGGATTTCTGTTTGATTCTCTTTCAGAATCTCATTATTGAAAAGCTCTTTCACTTCCCATTTTTTCTTTCTCACTTCATTCCTTAGATCTTCTTTTAGTTTATTGATCATTTTTACCATCCACTTTTGAAATTCATTGCCTGGAATTTCATTTACTTTGGATTCAGTTTTGTGGGGGGTATTAGCATTTGGAGATGTCTTCTTTTCCTGCTTTCTCGTGTTTCCTGTTTTCTCTATTGGGATTTGCCCATCTGCTGGAATGGCTCTCTCTCCCACTCTTGTCTTGGGGACTCTTTCATAGGCTGTTAGCACTTTTCTGTGTCTCGATACAGGGGTTTGTCTCTGTGTCAAAGGCCCATTCCATCTGTTCCCAGTGCTTTGCTCAATCCATTTTGAGAGGAGATGATGCTCACTTGTGACTGCAAATACTTGAGAGCAAACAGTATACTAGTAGTTTGTAAAATCTTACTGAATATATTTTTTACAACTCAAATAGTTTTTAAGTGGGAAAAAGGGGGGGAGTACCCTAAAGTAGGCTAAAGGAATTGGTTTTAAAGAAAGCGGAATTGATACACTAGATAGGGCATGGAAATAAAAGAAAAAAAGGCAAGAGATAAAAGGAAAAAGAATAGGGAGGCAGAGGGGACAGAGGCAGAAGGTGAATTAACAAGTAGAGAAAAAAAGAGAAGGTGAGAGTATAGCAAAGAGAAAGAAGAAAAGATAGAAGGTATAAGTCCAATTAACACATTACCAAGCAGAAGAAAATAATACCACCCTCCCCCTAAAAAAAACTACTGGAGGGGAGAGAGATAAAGGGGGGGATTATGAGTAGGAAATGAGAAGAATAGAATATAGAAAAGAGAATATGGAAAAGAGTAAGAAAAATATTCAAATGAATCGGTCTAATTAATATATTACAACATATTTCGTAAAAAGAGAAAACAAAACAAAATAACCAGGGAGGGAACAGAGGTTGTTGTAAGAAGAGAAAATAGCAAGGTGGAGAAAATAGGGAGGGAGAGTTTAACCAAAGGAGACGGAAACAGCGTAAATACCTCCAACTACATTATAAAGATAGTGATCTGTTTATTACAGTGAATATTTGGAAACAACATAATTTTAATAATAGAAGGCTGATTAAGTGACTTATGATTTAGTCATGTGTTATAATACATAGCCATTGAAGTTGTATATGCAGTATTCCCCTCCTGGGTTTTCAGATTCCTCAGCTTTTTACCATTAAGTGAGATTGCAAGCATGCATTCATAAGCGTAGTGCCACTCCAATGTCCATCCGTGAAATGGGTTGGTTCCAGAAATTCTGAGATTTCTGATGACTCCCCTATTTCTCTACCGTTGAGTGAATGAGAACTAAAATTATGCAGTCATATCTTTGTACCCTAGTTTAAGGATTTGTTGCCAATTAAAATATAAGTATATTATTGAAAAAAATGAAAGTGACATTTGAGATTGTCACTTTAAGATACAAGAGAAGGAGGCTTCTGTGATCCATCGTCCTTGAAGGGGTTCTGTGACCTACTAGTCTTCATTCTTGAGCATCAGTCCTGCTTACATAAGTGCTTGGAAAGGCACTCGTTCAGCTTTGTTTGAAATTGTACATATTCAGCTATTTTGACCCATACAAATAGAAATTTTATATGTTATAACTTTGTTCCTTAGAAAGTAAGGGGATATGTGGTGTTCTGCTATATACCTAAATGTGTGAATTAAAATGTTTGTATAATGAGGTCTTATATAATGTTTGTTTACTGATTTTATGGTTAATTCTTATTTTAAGGAGTTTATGTACAATTGTATTTTTGTCACTTTTTATCATATTGTAAAATCCTATTTTAAAAATGCATTTCTTAGCGAAAGTCACTGAAGTTTCTACTGGGACGGAATATCTTTCATGTTGATATGTAAAAGTCTGATAGAGTTTCTTTTTCTCTATACATAAAAATTACTTATTTCTACTGTTTTATATAAAAGTTTATAAGTTAATCATTCTTTTTTCTCTCTGAATATGTATAAAACACTTCAAAACAATTTTATTTCTACTCATAGATCACAATTTATTAATGATGAATACCAGGAATCACTGGATCTGTTACTGCCATTAAATCTTGAAGTGATTATTGAGCGAAATTTATCCTGGGATTGGTACCAGGAAGTTCCTTGTTTTAATGTAAATGCTCAGCTAAAACCCATGGAGGTAACTTTCTGGCTGCTTTTTGATTTCTGTTTTGTTTGGTGAAAAATATTATGTGGGGACATTAGGAATATTTTGGATAGACTTTTAATATAATCAGGTTGGTCAGAATTGAAATAGTAGCTGATTAACCTAGAATTTATTTAAAACTCTTAATTTTTTTTTTTTTTTTGTGTGTGTGGAACTGGGGATCAAACCCAGGGGCATTCTACCTCCAAGCTACATCCCCAGTCCTATTTTTTATTCTTTATTTATAAACAGGGTCTCACTAAGTTGCGGAGGGCCTCACTAAGTAGCTGAGGCTGGCCGCGAACCTGCGATCCTCCTGTCTTAGCCTCCCAAGTACTGGGATTACAAGCGTGCACCACCATGCCTGGCAAGTTCTTAAATTTTAAACAAATATTTAGCCGGGCGTGGTGGCGCACGCTTGTAATCCCAGTACTTTGGGAGGCGGAGACCGGAGGATCTG